>JANTCA010069949.1:4994-17299 GCA_024741275.1 Chironex yamaguchii
CTTTGAAATATCTCCAGTGACCAAATGCAACAATCCCATTGTGCGCTGTGTGTCTGCATCATTATTGTTTTCATCTAATGATTAGATTGTCTTTTACATCATTTGACTTCTGAAGCCCAAACTGATGGTGCCAGCTAGAGTGGGACGATGGGAGGAAGTAATAGTGACGGTCATATTACTTCCATCATGCAAATGCTTTGAAATATCTCCACTGGCCAAATGCAACAATTTCAAGACATTTTGTAAGTGGTTTGAAATAGCTTAATCTATTCTCATAACCCATCTCTGTTCGTACTCCAGGGCAATCTTTGAAAAATACTTGAGTGAGAAGGAGAAAGCTGTAGATGGAATACAGGAAGGACCTGTTGGAAAGAGTGTTTTCTATCAGTGTAGTTAATTGAACGAACGGCTTTAGACATTTTACACATATGATATATCTCAAAATTAAGATATACAAAGATCCAATTCTTTATGATTAAATTTTGGCACTTTTACTTACATGCTTATTTGCAACGAAACAGGTAGCTTTTCCCATAGTTTGCCTCTGGTCGAAGGCACGTTCTTTTCGGGCATATGCGCCATTGATTTTATTTATGCCAGATCCTCTATAGCAGAAATTTCTCCTTCCAAGCAATCTCTAAGTGACAGTTTTCAACAAGAGCTGGATGTCTCCGATAATTCAAAAATAACACTCTGATCACAGTCCAGCTGGAAGTAATGACTCGTCCTCGTCCCACAATGCATCTTCAATCTCACATATTGTAAGAATTGATTCAAAAACAAGTGCGGTCCCTTTTGTTTTAGACAAGTGTTACATATGTCCATATGTGTTCATTTTTGTTTTCAACGAATAAATCATGCAGTGTGACCAAAGTACATGTGTCGAGCATGTCAGCGCGACTGCGTATGCGTCTAGAACGACAGCACTCTTGCGCATGCTCTTTGATTATACGAAAGGGATGCGTCTTTATTGGTCAAAAACGTCCTTCCACAAGACAAAATATAATTCGAATTTCGTGTTCATTATCAGTTCAAAACTCACAACAAGTAAACAGTTACTGCTTTATACCGCTGAAAGACCCAAAGAAGTATTGGAACAAAATTAATTGTTCAATTGAGAAAATCTTTCTGAAATAAAGAGGAGGAAGCAGCTAGAAATCTTAAATCTGATGCAAGCCAACTGCGTAATTCCAATTTTGTCATACAATTCCTTGGCAATGTTACAGATAAGTTCATGAAGCAGCTAAAGAAATCTTGGGCATCAATACAAACATGTGTAGCATGCGCTTCCTGCTATGTTGGTAAAACAAGACAACATCTCGTCGCTCGCTTCAATGAACATAAGAGCGAAAGGGAAGGTTCAGTTAAATTTTAATTTTTGGAACGGTCTGAAACGAAATGCTAGTTTTTAAATTACTGAAGTTATAGATACAACAACAAAAAGTCTTGATCATCTACTTACTCTAGAAGCCTTATACATCAGGGATCTAAAAGCAGGACTGAACAAAATGGACTAGTTTAAGAACAGAGAGTTAATTATCAAGTTATAAAGTAGTATCAATTTTTTTCTTTCTTCTCCATTGTCACTATTGGTTCTAATAGATGTGGAATATGTTGATAACAAAGATTAATTGCATTTGGGCATATTTTTATTGTGTTTAGTGTGTTATTGTATTTCACTGATTATCTATTGTTTTAAATTTTCAAAGGAAGACTCGTTTGCTGTAGCATTTTGTATAAAGCAGTATCTGTTTACTTGTGAGTTTTTAACTTTGATGAATGCGAAGTTCGAAATACATTTTAACTTGTGATAAATTGTAGTTTCTTTAGGTTTTGATAAGAAAAGGAGCAATCCGCAAGTTATCGACCGATAAGGCGATGATCATGCGACACAATGGGGAGGAGCAGTTACGTAAGTAGTAGTTATGCAAAGGGAACTGAGACCAAACCGACCTAGTTAAAACCAATGAGAATGGAGATCAATGACAATAGCAAAAATACACAGAAGTTAAATGGAGCGGATAACAGATTAAATAAAGTCACATAACCTTTCCTTATAAATGTCAATAACCGCTAACTTATTGAATCTAAGAAAGAGAAGGTTTGATTTACTTTGCAATGATAATTCAAGTATTTCTAGATTCAGGATGCGCCAAAATGTATAAGGAAGAGAATTTTCGGATAATTGGCACAGCTAGATCGTCCTTTCATCTAAGCGTATTGGAGTCTGTTACATTAAAACAAGAAACCAGGACTCTGTAGGCAGAAAGAGTTCCTTTTTGCACTTGGACTTTTCCAATAATGCTTTGTTTCTTCATTTTGTCTTTGTTTCTTTTTCCTTTCTTGTTTATGATTGGCTATTTTTAATAAATGTTTCATATAAAAAGGTTGCCATTTATCTATACTTTCCTTTCTGATGATTCATGCTCTGAAGAGTGTCGAAGAAAAAAGCTTTTAAGTATGTTTTTAGCGCAATGTCGCAAATTTTCAAGGCAATTTCTAGATTCTGACGTTTTCCTATAATGTATCTGTTGCAATAGTAATCGTCAGTTACCTGAATTCTGATGTGTTGAATCTACATAAGCAGAACATGATTGCAAACCCAAGTATGTCGTAGGTGGACAAATATTAGGAGTAAATGTTGTAATTATAATGGCCTGATCTTAAGTCTGGAATGGCTTAAGTTGTTGTATTTAGGGCTACATAAAGACCTTATTTCGTACATTTTTCAGTTGTCTTATGATTCCAGCTTGTTGTAATACATGTTGTTGTCGTTGGATTTCTATAGCCTTGAAGTACTCTAATAGTATCAAAACAATGCCTTGAAAATGTCAGCAAAAAGATGTACTAACAAAGGATACGAACATATAAAGTTTTAAAAAGTAATTGATGATTGGCGTTACTACAGACCAGCTCGCTATCTGCTGTTTCAAAAACTCTAATGATGAATAAGAAGGCCGACCATTGTCTCTTGGATGGTGAAAAAATTGCATGCCAGAGTTTGCCAATTTAATATTCCATTCATCACAAGAAAACGGTCATTGGCAAACACAGGTAAATGGAGTCCACTCATAAAGTGTTCACTTTTTCTTGTACATTCCGTAACATGAGAATCGGCTTGGTAACAAGTATGCTACTTAAGAAATGTAGGATAAAGAAGATGTAAGGATGACCAGTTATCCTCCACAAATGTTGTCCCACTTTACTATCAATCTTATCTAGATAACAATCAATTATGCAAATTTTGCGAGCTCTGGGTACTTCAGCTTTCAATAACTCAATATTTATTATCTCAACTTTTATTGTGGTCATAAATAGCATATGACTCATGTACATCAGAAATGTTTTACTTTATTTTAAAATTATAGTCCAGGGAGCAAAGTTTTCGATAGCAAATCAAGGTTTATTAGATGTATTTTAGAAGATAAAGTGGTATGAGCATAGCAACCTTTCATTACCAAAACAACATGGTTACTTACCAACCAACCTCAGGCGTCAGTCAACTTAAGATACATTTTAACGTAGCATAATAGTAACAATAAAGCGGTAAGCCTTTATATTTTCTTTTGTAGGTTTTGTAACCTAATAACCATAACTTTTAGGATAAAGCATCTTCCATAGTTCTTATAAATGAAAACCATAAATGAAAACAACATCTTATAGAAATCTGATCGCCCTCATGTGGAAAAGACAAGTTTGTAAGTCAAATCAATCAAGGAAGATTTTGCAAATCATCAATAAAACTTAGAACAGCAAGAATTCTTGGGCAGGGCTTTTTGCGTTTTAAACAATGCAAGGGATCGCTCCCATAGCTCCTAAACCACGTGAATTTTTTTTGCAAATTGATAGCATTAACAAGGATAGCTTGGGAATGTGTCCTCACTTTCATCAGATGCTCCAGTTGCAACTACAATACTTAACTGCATGTCCAGGTACCTACAAATTACATAATAATATAGTAATGTAATGCCTGTGGTTCCATCTCAATGTATTTGTTATAAAATCAGTTGTGTGAGGTTATGGAATATAGTGTGATACACGACACAACTTACTCAACCCTTGAACGCAAACGCCTCGAGTTCTGGTAACATTAAAGATGTCTTTTACCATCTTGCAAACGTGAATAAAAAACTGTTTAACCTCTGCGTAACAGATGTGCAAATTTTACAGCTTAAGATTAGCTAAAAAATTTAAAGGTACATTAATCTCTACAAGTATTCTTACCACCTGACTCACAACTAAGCTAGAGGTTTAGTCCCTGTAGGTTGGCAGTCCCTGTAGGTTAGGATTAAGAAGAGGCCTATGGTATTCCCTTGCCTGTCGTAAGAGGCAACTAAACTCGGTAGGCGTCAGGAATTGCGTCCGGACGCAAAAATCTGCTTGAACCTTTCTCAATGGCAATGGTATCGATGGATTACTGGGGGCACCACATAGCCCAGCACAAGAAGTGTGGCCCTGGTCGGAGTCTATTGGGGGACAGCCAAAGATCCAACCCCACTCCGAAATCGGTGACTCTCAATCGTCCCAATGAAAATTTACCAAGGTCTGTTAACCGATGGATGGGGTGGTTATTATAAAGTAGCAAGCTGAAACGTTGGTACGCTGACAGGAAAGACAGCATGAATTGTGGGGGTGATGAGAAAGAGAAGAATAAACATCTTGAACAGCACAGAAGAAAGGTGGATTAGTAATGATACCAAAACCGTCTCAGATGGATACCGACTCTATCATTGTTTCAATGCGCGGAGATCAATGTTATCGTAGATCCCGAACTTGCATAGCTCGTGACTGATGTAAAAAGAGAGAGTGGCAGTGGCGATCAAAAATAAAGACACTAGTTTGAGGGTAGTACGTTGTTACTGTCTTCAACCTGGTCGACCCAGTTGAGAAAGAAGAATTCTATGAAGAAGTGGGAAGACTGGTTGAGCAGCTGGACACAAACAGTACCATCATTGCAGGTGATTTTAATGGAAAGATTGAAAGTGAACGTGCGAATGGGGTCATCGGAACGTTCGGATATGGGGAGAGAAAAAGCCAAAGGAACAGGCTAACTGAGTTTACTCAAGAACAAAAGTCCTCAATAATGAATAGTTTCTACAAGAAAAGGTCGGGTCACGTTTTAGCATACCAACAAGTTACACAAATTGATGATATACTTACAGGTACCAAAATATCCATCTGTTTTAAAGATGTAAAGGAAATTCCATCCGAAAATCTCTCGATGCACTAACCTTTAGTCTCCAAGAATGGGATCAGAGAAACAAAGTACCAACCAGCAAAACCGGAAATAATTATACTAATCTCGAAGTGTAAAGAAAAAGAGGAAGAAACAAACAACATGCTAAAAGACGTTATACCAATAACGGAAGAGGCAACACGAAGGAAAGTGGAAGAGCAGTGGATGAAGTTTAGACTGAGTGTATGCGTGCAGTGGATAATATAGCCGGGAAAACAAAACCAGGAAACGTTAGGGCCAAAAGAACAAAATGGTGGTGAATGAAATAGTAGAATCAGAGGGAAGCAAGAAGAGTGAAGCATGTAAAGAGTATGCTAAAAACCCGTCGGATGAAAACAGACGAAAAAGGAAGGACGCGGTCATAAAGTCTTGAAGGAAGTAACTCCAACATCAAAGAACGAAGCTGAGGCAAAGTTCTTAGAAGAAGGAGAAAAGGGCACCAGTCTTGGTGTGAAGTGGATACATAGGTTCGCTAAGGAAAAGAACAAAGAAAAGATGGACATTCCACAGGCACAGTTAAGTGACAGAAGTGGTAATGTATGAAGAAGAAGACATCGCAAAAAGATGGAAGGAGCACTATGAGTGTGTATTGGGGAGTCCAGGAAAGGAAGAGACAGCAGGGTGGGTTGCAGATGAAGAGGAGGTATTTAGAGATGAAACTCGAAGAAGTAGAAAAGGCAGCGAAGAGTATGAAAACGATAAGTCACCAGGAGTTGATGGGGTTACAGCACATGTGTTGAACCTGGGGTTGGTGATGATATGGACAAGTTAGGTTTTGTGGTTGGTAACGGAGAAAGGTAAATTAACAACGGAGTGAAAGATAGCCAAGCTGATGCCCTTGTGATTGACAACTATCGAGGCATCTCTCTTATACGTTACATCTTAAACGTTCCGGAAAAGATCACGGCAAAGAGGATAAGAGAGGTCTGCAGCTTAGTTAGTGGTAGTTTGGTTTTTCGCCGGGTAAAGGTACAACGGGTGCAATATTTAATGTGAGGTCTTGCATTGAGGCAGCAATGGAAAGGTACGAGTATCGGTTTCTAGTATTCTTAGATTTAGAGAAGGCATTTTACAAGGTTCCTTGGCCAGTTTTGACAAAGGTTCTAAGATCCAGGGGTGCCAGCAAAAAATGATAAAGATCAGCAGAGAAATGTATGGCTTGACAGCGCTGCTTCAGGTAGAACAAGCGAAGGAGCAGGTGAAGGTGACATAAGGGATAAGGCAGGGGTCGGCATTGAGTCCGTTGTTGTTTTATCTGGTGATGGATCAGGTGGCTGCGGAAACAGTTGGGAAGCTTGTAATGTATGTTCATGACACGATTATGATGGCGAACACCTTAAAAGAGCTGCAGGCTTCTCTTTTGATTAGAGAGATAGTTTGAGAAAAGTGGGATTGAAGTTAAGCATCAAGAAAACAAATTGGATGGCAGTTGCAAGTAATGAATGGGATAAAATGGGACGGACCATGCTCGACGGTGTAGAGGTTTAAAGAATGAAAGAATTCTGCTACCTGTCAGTGTAAAGTACAGGAGACATTGCTGAGTGGTGGGGGCTTATTGTAAGAAGGGACGAGGATGCACTGATAAAACCGAATTGGAGAAAGTTAATTCAGGCAAGCTCCTAGTTGGCAGACCTCCTCTGTACTGGTGCAGGTCAGTTGATTACGTCTTGACAAAGAAGGGGTTTGGTGTGAATGATACAGGTGGGGAAAGGCCATTGAGGACACGCCGCCATGTGGTAACACGAGGAAGGGAGCCTCCGGATTGATTATGATGATGATGATGATAATGAATTAAGGTTTAGTAGACTTGATGACTTGCTGGTTTCAGACTAGTGCGTTTTTACTTCTTGAATATACATCTGACACAGCAATAAAAAATAGAATTAATGCACCCATAAATTGCGACAAACAGGAGAAACATTTGATACAGAATAAATATTGTAGAATGACTAAGTAAATTTTAAACAATGCACACTTCAACAAGTTGTTGTTTCATAAATTTTGATTTGTTACAAAACTACCTTTTCTGTATGCCAAAAAAGCCAAACTGCATTAAAGGCTAACGATTCGGATCCAAAAGCTATTTATAATCCTACAATCTGGATCTAAAGTCTTATGATAAGTGTTTGTTACCTCCGCCAAGAGGCTATGTTTTTGTCACCATTTGTCTGTCTGCCTGTCTGTCCATTCGTTAGCAAGATAACTCAAAAACGTATGTATGGATTTTAAAGAAATTTTCAAGAAGTGTCCAAATTTGGATAAGGAACAAATAATTAATGTTTGGGGATAATCCGAATGAAATCCTGGATTCTGGAAAAAAATTTCGTGAGAGATTACTCGGTTACCATATTTGGTAATGATATCTTCATGAAAGTGACTAGAAAGAAAATCATTGTGGGGAAAACCTTTGTTGTTTGAATACTAATACTTTCGAAGGTTTGCGGTCTCGGAGTGCTTCTAGTTTTATCTATATGGGACATGATGCACTCAAGGGGGTCGCTCATAACAGTATTTACGAGGATAATAACATACTTTTCAGGAAGCAGCTGCCAACCCATCATTCCCTCACCGATTGTCTTTTATGGATACCTGATTCAACGTCAAATTTTTATGATTAAAAATTGCAATATTTATATAAGTGTTACTCAAAACTATTACCTTTTTAAACATAACATTCGACTTTCTATATTAAAGATTTTAAGGTCAAGAATAGGCGAGAAGCTTAACCTCACAAGACGAAAGAATCACGTGTTATGCCACTTTGAATGAATGGGTGATCGCCTAGAAGGTAAAATACCCAACTATTTTTTATTATCGATTTAAGATCATCAACGTTTGCAGATATTGAAACAGCTCAACGTTTTTGTTGGAATTGAACTTTAGTCTAAGAATAATTAAAAACTTGTCTGTGAGTATTCTACACCGGTTTCTTTTAGAGTCTGTAGATCACTGTCTTGGAGTTTGTACACGCGTTTGTTGTTATAATATCATTTGGTTTGTTTGAGAGCATTATGAAACAAAATCAAAGTTTTCAACTGATATAAAAAACCTCACCATTTTTGGCTCCTTTGCGGTACAGATGAATTTTAGAGACACCTTCTTCTTTTGAAAGGAGTTTGCACACAAGGTAATTTGTTGCAGTTGAGAATACCAGTTTTGATGAGCAACAAGCCTGTAGTTGGAGCAAGATAACTTAAGACAATGTAAAATATTATCAAATCAAAGTTAAGAATAATTCCGCAACTGACTCATAAATAGTGGATTGGAGTATAAGTGGCTCATTTACAGCAAACTGGAATTTTGGAGACGACCTCTTCTTTTAAAAATGAGGTTCATGAGGTAAAATGTAACTAATGATGATGTTAATTTTTGTTCTTAATTCTTTTCTGTTTGGAAATTGTCACACAGACAGTAATTGTTTTTGTACATACTCTGGGTTTGAATGATGGGAAAGCGATTTCTTTTCCTGACTAAGTGATCCGATTGCATTCCGGTGACACTGTAAATATACACACATAGACAAGGAAGATAGCAGATTTGACTCCCTTATAGCCAAAGACACATAATTTTGCAAGAAGAATGACAAATATACTTTACTTTCTTCTAGTTTATGCTTTCATTCGTATAGATTTAATTTTAATTGGTTTAATTCAGCATATTCATCTCCGATATATCCCCAAAATGACACTTCATTGCTTGGATCAAAATGTCACAGTTAATCATTTCATCCATATGCCAAACTACCTTTCCAAGGTCAAAATGGCATAGAGTAAACATTCCTAAAGGGATTAAGAATTAAAATAATCAGCATCACGGGAGTTAATCCAAAGCATGACATACAGTGGGGTCACAAAATCGGATTATTGCTGTGGAGCATAGTAATAGAGGCTAATATAAGAGTCTACTGGTTCTTTATGATTCATTTTTAAATGCCTATAGAGCTAGACGATGCCTGGAGGTTCAGTCTTTTGGTCGCCGAAAAGAAGTAAACTATCTTTTACTTTGATTTAAAATTAACTGGATCCGTTTTTCAAAGAAATGTCGTTACAAAAAGGTTTAGGAGATTATCTTAGTGTGATTTGAGGTCTGAAGGACTGCCCTCCACACCCTGAAGATGTCCAGCATCATGCTATTTGATTCCCACTTTGCCCAGAGACGAAAATTTCTTACAGTCACAACTTTTTAACAAAGCCCATCGAATCCCCTAAGTGCAAAAAAAGAGTCAGTTTAAACGCTGTAGATGTCAACTTCGATATTCAATACTTTTTATCTTTAGAATACTAGTATATAGACCCTCCGATGTTTTTCATTCTGTTTGACTAATTTGTTTAAGTTAAGAGGACCAACCCATTTTTTCTGGGCTGCAGTTCAAACATTCGTCTAACCGGAAAGATGCTTTAGCGACAGAATTATAGATCAATTGGTACAATTAGTAATTTTTCAATTTTCTCAATCCTTACCGGAGTCCTCCATCAATATATGAGGCATCTAGCCATACGCTTATAGAAGTCAAACTTTCCCTGAAATATCCTTACTTTAAAGTTAGTTAACACCTAACATTTTATCACCGTAGACAGTAGAAAGCATGCCAATAACCTTCATGTGAAGAGGGCCGAGGCAAGTGATCAATTAATGAAAAATGAGTACAGACAGCTACTTCATAATACTATTTTGTATCGACCTAAATCAAATGTTTGATATTTTTTTATGCTCGGTTCTTTCAGTTTTTCGGAAGGCATTCCTAGCTGTTTCGATAAAATATGTCTACCCACTGAATCATATTGACACGCCAACATTGGATTGGGAAGTCAAAGAAGACCATTCACTCACTCATTGCCTGAAGACAGTGTTGTTTGCTTTGTAGTGCTACCATTTTACTCTGTGGACTGGAGTAAGTTTTAATGCATGCCATGAAACTACAAACATACTAAATCTATTTGCTATAGACAAAAGGAAGCACACAAAAGATGCTAAAAAACTTTCCCTTCATGTGAACTTCATCGCTGACCATTAGGTTATAGTTGTGTTGGATGAATTTTGCATTCGGGGGCAAACATTTACAGATGTGTCAGCACCTTTTTGGAAAGGGCTATGAAACAATTCCTGATCTTTTTTTCTTTTATAGTAGCGCCAAGGCACTACATTGTTGTGATCATTAGGTTACCTCGTCTAACATCATTTTGTAATGTATAACTAGTGTTGTTGATTTTTTAATATGCAATTGTCATATTTCAAGGACTTTCAAAGCTGTTGTTAATGATCTTGTATGAATGTGCTGTAGATTCCTCGTAGCATCCTTCCTATTTTATGACTGCGTGTTGATCCACGGACCAAAGGCCAGATCCCTTGGCAGATAAACCTTTTATAAGATCATAATTTTGACGGTCGCGGGTAAAAAAATAACAAGATGTTTGTTTGACGTCACCAATCTCTTTCTGCGAGATTATAATTTGTCTTGTCTTTGTTGCTTGCTTAAACAAAAATGCACGCTGTGATTCTCTTATGTTATTTTCAATACTCAACATGCTTTTCATTCTTTCTCCCTTTGATTAACTAGCTTATATATCTTAGACGTCAGAATGTATTTGAATATCTAGTGTGCTGGTCAGATCCTCTTGTCCGAAGATGACGATTTGGGCCAATGTTTATCGTCACTGATTTTCCACAGAGAGCTGGGGACCACTAAATATAATCAAGCCAATAATTTAACTCGCTTAGCTGAGCGGGCTCGGTTTTCATGTGATAGCGAGTTGCGTTCTACGAGAGTTAGTCAGTGAATCTGAGATCTCGCAAGCCTGGTCATATAACAAGGACCCAAGAGCTGTGCCAAGACTAAAATTGCCGTTAGAATGACAGTAAAAACTTGGAATTGTTCTCGGCTAGGTCAAGAGTGTGACAAGGATCAATCCTTCTAATTGCGGAAACTCCAATTGGACTGAACAATTTCTCAGATTTTAAGTTTTAGTCTTCGCACTGCTCGGTAACAGGATTCACGTCTAAAAATATATGTCAGAAAGGGATAAAGTGAGAACTACTTGGTTTTCCGAGGTTATTTAATATGGTGACAAAAGATTGCTTATTTGGAATTTCATTTCAATTTCATATACTTTTAAGTACACGACAGAAATTCTAGAATTCAGAGGTCGGCAATTAGCACTAATTCACTTATTGAAGGTCTCAGAAAAGCTTATCGTTCACTTATTAAAAGAAGCCGTACGGCAAGATTGGAGCCATCTATCGACAATATTTGAGCTGCATATGAAATTCTTGACCTGCATCTTATTAATAATTCTGATAAGCAACCATAAACATACATTATGATCAGGACAGGACCAGAGGTCACTTGATTCCCATGATATCAGTCTTGTTGCCCTTGTCTGCTGTGCTATAGATTCACAGTAGTTGAGATCATTACTTCAGTATTGTAGTTACCTCACTACTCTTCTACTGTTATCGTAATCACAAAGTTAACACAGGGACCATGAAAAAATAGAGATTAGGCTGTTATATGTCTACTTGTTTTAGAAAGTACTTCATGTGTGTGTGGCCAAAAGTACTTCATGTGTCTGTGGCCGAAAGTACTTCATGTGTCTGTGGTCGAAAGTACTTCATGTGTGTGTGACCGAAAGTACTTCATGTGTCTGTGGTCGAAAGTACTTCATGTGTGTGTGACCGAAAGTACTTCATGTGTGTGTGGCCGAAAGTACTTCATGTGTCTGTGGCCGAAAGTACTTCATGTGTGTGTGGCCGAAAGTACTTCATGTGTCTGTGGTCGAAAGTACTTCATGTGTCTGTTGCCGAAAGTACTTCATGTGTCTGTGGTCGAAAGTACTTCATGTGTCTGTGGCCGAAAGTACTTCATGTGTCTGTGGTCGAAAGTACTTCATGTGTCTGTGGTCGAAAGTACTTCATGTGTCTGTGGCCGAAAGTACTTCATGTGTCTGTGGCCGAAAGTACTTCATGCGTGTGTGGCCGAAATTACTTCATGTGTGTGTGGCCGAAAGTACTTCATGTGTCTGTGGCCGAAAGTACTTCATGCGTGTGTGGCCGAAATTACTTCATGTGTCTG
>JANTCA010069949.1:17399-35491 GCA_024741275.1 Chironex yamaguchii
TACTTCATGTGTCTGTGGCCGAAAGTACTTCATGTGTGTGTGGCCGAAAGTACTTCATGTGTGTGTGGCCGAAAGTACTTCATGTGTCTGTGGGCGAAAGTACTTCATGTGTCTGTGAGGTAGATCCAGTCTAAAGAAACTGATCGTCGTGTTTACAAGCACAAGTTTTACACAGAAGACGCTTCTGGCAAAGAAAGTTCCTTCATTGCTGTTGTCTACAAAAGGGAACTTCAATTTTTACGTACACTGAAACCTAACAATAACAATGAAATACAGAAAGTATTGCAAGTACATTATTTGCAAGTATTGCGAGTAACGCCAGTGGTTGCATCAAGCTGAACAGGAGTAGCAATTACCATAATCCCAATGGGTGCTCGTGGCTTCTTTCGAAATATGTTATTATTATTATCATTATTATTATCATTACTATTGTCATTATTATTATTATTATTATTACTATTATTATTATTATTATTATATTTATTGTTTGCAAGGAAGTCTTTCGTTTTCTTTGAGTCCCTTTGGTCTGATCTTAAACAGTTCACTTAGCTACTTTAAAATACAGTTGAAATGTAAAATGTAATATAACGGGAAAACGTTTCAAATACATTTACAATGTTGAGCAAGAATGCCAGTATGCACACAGTTCATGGCAAGTGTGGCATCGTATATAACAATGTCGTCTAATTTTCAAATTTGTCGATTTCAGTATAAGTTTGTTGACATAAAATGAAAGTCCTTGCCAATGCAGATTGATCAAATAGTATAATAAATTTGTAACTTTACCGGCCTTTTGAAGAAGATAACGATCCATCCGCAAACTTTCGACCTACAAGGTTTTAGACATGTGACAGAAATTGACCAATAGATCGTTATCTTCTTTGAAAGGGCGGTAGAGTTAAACATTTATTATACTTTATAGTTATACACTAGCCACACTGCACTACAATTTTGCAATCACCTAGTATAATCCAATAAACCATGGCATCACAAGATAATGCAAGAACAAACAAAAATGGCTTATTCACGAAAATTTGTCGGTGAACAAAAACTTTACGTAATAACCGAAGCACCATATCTATTTTTCTTGTTCAGTCACCATTATTATCTGCAATTCCCCTTTTGAGACCTTCTACATCTACCGCCTTGCTAATCACTTGTTAAAGCTTTTAGACAAACTTGTATGTACTGCCGCTTTGTACCGCCCTTTGAAGAAGACAACGATCTATCGGCGAATTTTCGACCTACAAGGTCTTAAACATGCAAGAGAATCTTTAGGTCATCTGTAATCAATCTCTCTCATGATTAAAAATGTCAGAAAGGTGGTAAAGTTATAAATTTTATATTTTTAATGGTTTTCAGCTTTACCTCACCTGATGCGTTTGCTGTGGAGTTATAACGATTTCTTTCTCTGAAACTTCTGCCGAATATGGCTTTGTTTTGATCAAACGCTTGTCGTTAATTGACCAAAATTGAAATCTTCATGTTGCCTAATTACATTTTGGGAAAATAACCGGCTACATGTCATTGATAGTAATTACAGGGTTGGGGGACTTGAATTATCACTAACAATGATGTCTGGAAAAGTTCTCTCTGAAGAGAATGCGTTCAGGAAAAATGCCTCATGATCTTTCATCCGGAACAACCCTGCCTATATGCCTATTGTATAATTTAAAAAGTGAAAGAACACTAAAAAACGATACCTGATACCTGGAATCTACTACCTACAGGATGGAAGATGCAAGTTTTTAGACGAAAATCAGGACCTTTTACTCAGCTTGAAGGGATCTCTTTATCGTGCTTTTTCCGGAAACAAAGCATTGACAAAATTGGTGATAGAAGTTTTTAGGCGCATCAAATACGACAATTTCATTTTGTCACTCTTTACGACATCATAGACCACATCAGGGGAAAGAAGCATAGTTGGACTGGGCACGTCTCTAGAAGAATAGACAAAAGGTGGACCACCCGCTTAAGAGATTGGTGCCCAATGGGCCACAAACGATCCCGTGGTAGGCCAAAGACTAGCTGACAAATGAATTGCAAGAGCATGTAGACCAGCTGTGGTCCAGAACTGTAAAGGACAGGGTTAGGTGGAAATCATGTAGAGAGGGGTTCCTCCGTAGGAAGAGAGACGTGCCCTGATGGACTTGACTTGACTGACACTCTTTTCGACCTACATGGTATTAATATTACGAAATAAGCAGCACATCCCATCCAACCAACAATGGAATTACTCGGGCTTGTAATGGATCTGAAAAAGATATGATGAGTAAACACATAAGAGACAATTGTAAATCTAAATGTTTAACCTTCAACAATTCACTTTCAATTTCATTGTCTTAGCTTGAAATAACATTTGAAAAGTGTTGCCGGTTTGAATTATGAGAATTAACTTAGCGGGCAGCTTTTGAGACAAATTTTACATTATAGTGAAAGAAGTATACCACTGGGGATTACATGTTGACTGTAATTTGTGTGTGGCAAATTCACGAATGAATCGATTTCCTGACCCAAGGGCGATAAAGTTACAGATTTGTCTTGGAATTTTGCACAAATTGGTTGACATTATTAAATCTGTAGGAAGAGACATGTGGCAAATAAAAACTTATCAGGAAACCAATTCATTGCTGAATCTTGGTGCAAAGTCTTAGGCATGTGACAGTCCTAGCGCATGACTAAGGCCACAAAATACTAGTATTAATCCTGTTGTGTTGTTACTCTTTGATGAGTCCTTGTAGGCTGGAAATTGCCGCGCAGATGATTTTCCTCTAAGAAGGAGCAGTTAAGTTGTAGCTTTTCAGTTTTGATCTGTTATATACTAACATAGTGGCATCACATTGTTCCGAAGTTATTGACAAAGGGGAGCTAATGCTCTCGACTGCGATGGTCTTACTTTTAAGCAACATGTCCCAAAACCAAACAAAAACAAAAACAAACCAATTTTGATGAATTTTCACGGTATATCGAACATGTCGAACCTCTAGCGAGTTTTGAGTCGTGATCCAGATTACCTTCTGAGTACAGAAATATTTTGAAGGATTTTCCATCGTAATGCAATATGGCGTTTTTCGGCATTTTGGCTTATCACTACAGCAAAAAGCAATATCATAAGACAAACACCGTAATATTGGCCGCTATGAAGCCTTATCATATAATATGATGTGATCTGGATTACAGGATCAGTCTTAAGCATGGCTTTACTAACCTGACGAGTCCTGTGTGTTTGCTAACTTTTACAAAAAATTTTTGTTGTTGCCAGATTGATTTGCGGATGTAGAAAATGTAATCTTATGCTACATAATTCGGAGCATGATAGTTGTCTCATGAGTAAGATTGTAGTGATACAATCATCAAATTATAACCGCCTAAAATGACCTCTGAGAACAATGTCCTAATATCTCTGTTGCCAGCAGGGCATTCTGCCAATATAGAAGGTAATGGGTTCAATTCCCACCCTGGACGTACAATTTGTTTCTGAGAACTTCACCAATTTAACCTGCATTTCTATAAAAATGAAACGTACATATCTAATGGGTCACAAAACAGTCTCAAGATTCCACAAGAAGGGAATTCGTTAATGGGCTATTTTCCTCTCCAAACGGGTGATACGACTCTCGGATTTAAATTCTTAGTGCAACCTTAAGTAATTTTATCTACACAAAAATTTAACGTTTGAACACTGCAGTTCTTTTCTAAAGTTATTTTCATGATCATTCATTGATGCTTACGTTAGACGAAGAATGGTAAATTAAACACGCCAAGGCGATATTATGGCACAACATGAAAAGTCCAATGCACTTTCATATATTCTGGAATAAACATCCTAAACCACAACCTACAAACACCTTTTCAACTTAATCAAGGCGTATTCATAGACGACGCCTAATTGACCCGTTATGAAATAACATGTTAAAATAAACATCGTCTTTCATTTGCTCCTATTTTACAAAAGGGAACATCCATATATCCTAATGCTGTATCTCTCTCAAAACGAGGAGGTGTGGACTTTTCAGCAATCCTCCCGCTTTTGCAATAATGGTCCATGAGATTTGCACAAAAGCTGAGGACAAAGATGACGAAAATCATCCACATAAGACTGTAGCAGCAAGAATAATCTTTTAAACAAATTAATTGTAAGGGTGAATGCTACTTTTATTCCTTACTCAATTTTGTAATTTTTTTCTAAGGCAGCACCGGTACTCTTTTTTTCTCCGGCAGCACCGGTACTCTGTTTTCTCCGGCAGCACCTGTACTCTGTTTTCTCCGGCATGTTACAGAACTTGGAAGGATGAAAAAGATCGACGAAGCAAGGAAACTGCACCACGAATTGAACCCAGGCCTTTATTTGGAAAGCATGCTTCGTACCACTGAGTCACTGTGCTTTACAAGAGCGTAACAAACTTGGTAGCGATACATTAAAGTACTTTACCAGACATATTATCCCCAAGCTAAATCACTCAGTGCTTTGGAAATACACGTTTTCATACTTTAAAAGTTTTTTTAAAACCACTTTTTGCTCTTGGGAAAACTGCTTGTTAAAAGTCATGTCCGTCAGATGTATTCTGATCCGAAGATTGCCAGGAGCACTTACAATCCACAGAAATCAACATTAAATACATATTGACAAGTGGATTACCATAAACCAATATAAAACGTAATGGTTAACCTTGATCTTCCCGACAGGGATAAATCCTTGTCCAGTCTTCAAAGAAATCCTTCTGAAAATTCGTATTACGTTGGACACAAGCTGAGAGGAGGCCCTCAAGGTAATCCTGCATGAAAATGCGTTACTGCTCATTTAACACTGGCTTGACACAAGGAAACAAACAAAGAGAAAATAAAGAAACAAAACATTATTGAAAGAGTCCAAGTGAAAAAACAAACTCTTTCTGCCTACAGAGTACTGGTTTTCTTGTTTTAATGTAGACAGACTCCAATACACTTAGATGAAAGGACGATCCAGCTGTGCCAATTATCCGAAAATTCTTGTCCATATGCACGTCGCAATGTCGCAAATTTTCAAGGCGATTTTCAAGTTTTGTACCACAAAAAGATTGTTCGAGAAAAAAAAGGAATAAGGAAACAGCTTGCGAAATTCCTTTAACCAAGTAGGAGATTTAAAACGAGCTACATTCCTTCCTATCAAATCTATCCCTAGTCAAGAAGGAAACCGGTTGGTTTCCTTAATTAGATGTAAGAAATTATAAAAGGAGCCTTGGCCTAATTCTATCTCTAATTACAATCTATTTGATATAATTAAAGTTCTTGGAAGCGTAAATTTTTCGCTTCCAAAGTGTAAATCTATCCAAACATACCCTCCTCCTTATGAAGTCAAATCAATACACTGACCGAACAGAAATATTGATCAGTTTCCTATCCTACACAGACAAGATGTGCAAGGAGCAGACAATGCGATACGTGAGAGTAGACTACAGTAGTCCACGTGAAGAGGAAGACTCATAAAAAAACAAATTGAGCAGGAGTCAACTCGACATTGATCTATCCTTATGGCGATATTTATTATTTATTCATAACATGAAATCATCATTGTATTATTTTCATGAGATGCATATTATGTGAGATGCCTCTTGCATTAGACTTAGATTGTATCTAATATTATTTTGTAAAGGATTCATTTTTAGTTGCATTTATTTTTAGATTCAATTTTAATATTCAGCTTTTCATTCCCAGGAGAACGAAACGGAAAGATACAAAACGAAACGTAGGAGTTGCGTTCCTTCGGGATTTGATGACTCCTTTTGATCTTAATAATCAAACTATTATGGAGAGCGGATCTATTGTGCGGCAAATATATAATTAGTAACTTACAAAATGCAACTATAGAGCAATGGAAGGCAATGTAAGAGCCTAGTTGCATCGTTAGCACATAATAAATATCCGTTTCGTTCGGTTTCGTTTGCTTACGTCCGGTGTTGTTAAGTTAGGTGTAATAAGCCTTGGCATGAATGTTGGGTCAGGCTTAAACAAAACTTTAATCCCACAAATCATTGTTATTATGAAAGAATCCGCAGAACATTAAATAATGGTGAAAAGATGCCTCAATACAGACAGTTGCTGACGTATAGGCCTTTTCAAAACGTTGAAAAGAAACAGTTTTTATACCTTATCTAGCTATAATGCTTGTTGAAATATTGGAGAATAGGTGTTTTTAGGCAGGTGTTGGACTTCGCTGCCCACCGTATCGTTTGCTTTTAAGCTGAAGGTTTACTGATCCAATTTTTCCAATTCGTATATCACTTTCGTGACTTTATTAACGTCAAGAATTGATGATGATTACTGCATTATATCTTACAGCTCATGGGCGTTTAAGTTTGCCATTGATCGAAAGACTCAAAGGTACAGCTTAGTGATATTCTTAACACATTAGGAAGATCAAAGTTGTACTTATGCAAGCAAAGAACGTTAAGACGGATGAAGACACTACCGTAAGTTAACAAAGACTGGCTGAGCAGTTCTTAAGCCAAACGGTTCGTCAACTGCTAATTAAAGTGGTTTCTTGCATACGGATATATAAGTTGATGTTTTAAGGAGGTAATCTCAATTTGAAGAGTCGAGTAGGCGTTTTACATAAGGAGATGAAGTTACTAGATACGGTATTCTGTTAATATCTGCATGTGGTTTTTAACTGTGAATCTTAAAGCTGTTTGCTTCTACGCTATGTCAGATGACCGCGTTTTTCATTGGTCTGAAACTTAACACTTGCTAACGGACAGGGAAGACTTCATCCAACTGACTAATATCTCATGAATAATTAACTGCAAGGAACAAACAAAAGGTCGGTACTTTCGATACCCGAGAAAACAAGACAATTTTGAAGTGGAAGACGTTACGACACGGTGGAGTTTTCACTTTTCATTTAAAACAAGTTTTTGTTTCTCTTCTGGCAATTCACTGAACTTCATGGATGGTTTAGGAAGATAACAAAGCTTATTGTCGAGTACTTTGAAAAGTGTTGACTTCAAATTGCAGACAACATTCTTGACAGAACTCACGCTAACCGGACGGAAAATCCAACTCTGCATTGTGAAACCGAGTTTCACTCTGGATTATAAAGCTGTATTTGGTATTTTAGTAGTTCTGACGAGATTTTTGTAATATCTGGTACTTAAGTTTCTATCAGATACATTTGTAAGTCGATACACTATGGCAAATCACAACCTCACACGATATAAGTCATTGTATGATGAGACAGAGAATCTGGTGCTGGCTTTAACATTATTTGTTATCATCTTTATGTCAGTTATTGGAAATATAATCATTCTTGTCACCTTATACAAAAATAAAAAAATGTGGATTAGTACAAATATATTAATTGGCAATCTAGCCATTAGCAGCTTGATAGTAACAATTATCGTCATGCCATTCAGTTTGTACTCAGCAGCGACCGGAGAATGGACCTTTAAGGAAGGACCTGTCTGTGGTTTAACTGGCTTCTTCGCTTCACTTCTTTTGCTTGCAACGATTTTCACACACACTGCAATAAGCATTGATAAATTCTTTGGAGTTGTAAAGCCTTTAAGTCGTGCTATTACCCCGAGAAAGACATTGGTTATGCTGGCCGTCATCTGGGGTATAGCGTCGATGATGACTATTGGACCTCTCGTTGGCATTTCAAGATTTGAATATAATCCGACGACTCTAATATGTGGGGTTGGCTTTCCTAAATCCAGCGCTGATGTTATCTACCTTGGTCTTTTGGCGACGCTTGGATTTGTCGTTCCTAACATGATAATGACATATGCATATGTTCGTGTTTATATCTCAGTCCGACAGCAAGCTCGGCGCCTTTTGGAACATGCAATAGTCTCTCACGAAGTACTTCAACTACAAAAGCGGATTATTTTAACCGTATTTTTCAGCTTGGTATGTTTTATGCTATGCTGGACACCATTTTGTATCCTGACGTTATTAGCTGTCAAGTTAAAGGATAGCTCCCAGTTGCCACGTGGTCTTGGTGTAGCTGCTTACTGGACTGGTTACTTTAATAGTGCACTTAATCCCATCATCATATGTTCTATGAGTGCTCGTTTTAAGGAAGGCCTGTTGAATATGCTCAGATGTATAACAACATGCCCACTGGTCTTGGTTAATATATGCCGAAACCAAAGACAGAAAAATAATGGGAAAACTCAAGAACATTTGTCCAATCCATGTTTTGGTAGTAATAATAAAAAGAATAGCTCATCGAACACTGAATTTTCAATGCTACCCGTAGGATCGGAGAAGATGAGCTCATCTGTGTAATATTTTATGCACGTTGGTAATGTTAATGTATTTATTTAAGATTATTCTCTAATCTAGTAATGACATTCACGTGAAGTGTGTATTATATCAATATGTGTAGAGAGGCACTTTCACAACCTTCTCAAATCGTAAATCCTCATCTTACCCTTAAATATCTTGGATGTTTTACAATCCATTAGATTAGTATTATTTTTGAATTTTAGTCTTGAAGTTGCACTTTCCGAAATCAGAAAGTAACCCTTAATTCTGTGTCGTGTGATCTCGAATTCTTAAAGAAACGTAAAGCGAGATTATTTCTCACAAATTGAAATAAGATTAAACTCTGAAATTATGCTTATGTAGAAATCATTAGTTTCCGTGCTGGAAGAGAGTGTTGAATAGAGTAGTCACAGAATAGAAGATACCTGTTCTATTTTTAATTGCACGAGTTCACCGATCTAAAGTTAATTTATATCGCTTTGTCATTTGTCTGTCAGTGGCTGCTTTATGGTTAGATTTAGACATTAGACTACTGCAGTCTTTCTTGTCCAACCTGTTTTGCAGACTGTAAACTTAATGAAGACATGCTTTCGCTCGCACCTGCAAACGATTTTTCGTGAAATTATGTCTTGTAATAATAACAGGTTTTGCAGGCCTTAACACATCGTCTCTTGTTATGTGACGTCACGTAAAAGGATGGTTATTTGTCGGGATGTATATGTTGTTTATCTGCAAAGCTAGTAACGATAAAATCTAGAAAATGTCGGTGATGTCACTTTTGAGCCAGCGACATATTTCATACAGGATCTCTATTGCAATGATCAATACAAGAATTAGTCAATACTCTCACGACAAGACTAGTGAGAGCTTGCGTCATACATTAATTAATTGTTGGATTATTTATTGTGTGAACGATTCAAACCAATTTAAGGAATAACACTATATTTTCAAAGTAATTATAGAGGTAGACAACGCGTATGATAGGCCAGTTGCAGCCAAAACTCAACACAAAGACATGTTCGTCAACATGGTCATGTAATTATCAAAGACAAAGGTACTCTTTTTATTAGAGAAGGTAAATAATGGATATAATTCAGGATAGTAATATTTAAGAATGCACAATGCAGTCTTTTATTCGAATTTATTGAGTGTTTGGATTCTCATGGCAACTCTTTTCCTTCATAACTTGCAAAACATACATCATTGAAAGCATACACAAGTCGGTAGCCTATCCACGGTGAAATGAGGGGGTCTGGAGCCTACTTCTTACAGTGGTGGAAAATTAGAAACTAGAATCAAGCTTTTTGTTGTTCCGTTTCTGCTAAGCATATTGCTTGACAGATCTTTTTTCAACTCTGTGAATTAGTCGTCTGTCTATACCATTTCAAATGAGATAGTTTTTGTGTTTTCTGCGTATCTTTAATTGCCGTCTGTGTATGTCTTCTGAAGTAAACACGGTCGTGTTTTGTATAGGACCAGAAAACAAATTGTTGTGGAAGAGAAATTGAACTTCGAACCGGGGTCTCGGTTTTTCAAACCATACAGCTCTGCTGAGAAAAACGAGTACAAGAAAAAAGCCGGTTTTTATGTTTAACATTATCCTAACTTTACGTAATATAAAATAAAAGGGAAGCAATGAAACCTGCAGGCAAAGCAACAGCTAAATACACACTGATCCTTTTCATAAGAATAACAGCATGTTTGTATTGTTCTGTTGCATTTCACTCTACACGACGGGGAACAGCATGAAGTAATACTATGTAGATAAAACATGAGACAAATTTGTTGAAAATGGTTGCCTATCTAACAGGTGAATAACCGACAGCTCAGTTGTTGTTCTTTACACCTGTTTAGCAGTGTGCTTGTCATCAAGGTTAGCTGATTCGTATGTCAAGATTTTATAAAGGAAGTAAGCCTTATTGAGAGTGGATTTCTCTCACCTTCTGTCGCTAGTATGTCGTGGTGATGGAGATTCGATGTCACAACCCCTCATTTGCATAATCAATATCTTAGCATTTGACTACTATGGTTCAGATAATTTTTGGCCTTATTTCATAAATGCATTTACAATATGCAACAAAGAAATCGTTTTGAATTTAGAATTAATAAGTCCTTCTTTAAAGCTACAATATATTTGATGCATTTCTATATGGGGGATGTCTCCACCCTTTGGTAAAAGGTCACCACTTTTTTCTTTTGTGGTTGTGTAAATTTTGTTGTATGTACTGTTAACAAGTAAATAATTAAACAATGTATTACAAGGATTTAATTGCATGTAAATAATGCAAGATAGTGTGGTAAACGCAACAACGTAATCGACTGTGGTATTGCAGAGCAATTCAAGTCGAGCATTGTCTGTTTGGATTGATGTATCAATGTAGGGATGGAACAAAACATAATGTCGGGAATTTCCTGTAGTGTGTGGGATGCAACACAATACCTATGTAATATTCCATAGACAAATGTGGCTGCTAATAAATATTTCAGCGTGGAAAAACTTTGGATTTAAACATTTTTTTCTGTCTCCTTAGATCTTGAGAATTCGCAATAAATCTGCAACAGAAATAATACCATCTGATACCATATTTTCCAATTTAGGGCAGTGTACTCTTATCTATGAAACAAGATTCAACAACGTACGCTTTTCTTAAAATTGATCGCAGCCTGCAAGGCTTAAAGCCACTATTAGGCAGGTAGCTACAGGATCAGCCATCCGACGGCTTCTAACAATTCCGTCGTACCCAGTTTCCCTCACATGGCTTAGGTTGACCCGTGGCATATGGTTTTCAGGCACTTGCCAAAGGTGCCGCGAGACGGATTCGATCCCAGAACCTCCTGATCAGAGCACAGTGCTAATCAGCCACGCTTATTTGAACGTGAACTTTACAATGATTTTTGCTGGACCCCGTGACTAGAATGATAGCTATCAGCTGTACTCTTCATTTGTAATAAGAATGTACCGTGTCTGAAACACAGTGGTTGCCGTACATATGTGCAATAGTTGCATATAAACTAGATGTTCACCCAGACGTCAAAGAATACGACCAGTACGTGGTTTGAAAGTTTGACTTTTTCAACCAGTTATCTTGGCAGATGTCTATAGGACTGTCGCTCTTGGTTTACACATTTTTACAACGCCCTATTGGAAATAGTCTGGTGACGATTGTACAGACGCGCAAAAACCTTGACTGGTTGTACACCTGTGCCTCACGTGTGCAGCAACTACAAAATAATGACAACATTTCTTGAGGAACTTAGCAAAACTACCACTATACGCAAACACGTAAAAATAACCATATTTGATGAAGATATGGCATAGACAAAGGCAATATTTAATTCAACTTGTTCTTGATAGTCTATCAAATAAGCACATGTTTCTAATACGTGCTGTGCGCTTATTTGAACTTGTGTGCTAAATTGAGAAAATACTATGCGCTCAAAAAAATTGGTAGTACAAATAAAAGAGCCATAACGGTTTGCTTTTTTATCTCCAAGAAGAGAATAAGTAAAAGAACTTGTGTGCCATGGAGTCCAACTGCTCCACGGATGGATAGAACTGCAACAAATCTGTTAACTATCTACTGTACAGTCCATGGGTACAACCTTGCTTTGTGGCCGTCCTTTAAAGCTTTTCTTTAGGAACTTTAAGATTTTTCTGTTGTGGAAAAATCCAGATTGTTTGAGAAATGAGTGATCCCTCTGTGATACAAAACCCTTTACACTAACTTGAGTGGGTACTCGACAAGAAGCTCACTCATTTTCTTTGCATCTCTTGACAAGATCTTGGCATCTCTGGTCATTAAGGAGTCATGCATCGTCAATGTTGTTTTCCTAAGGGACTGTAAGTTAACCGGTTTAAACACTTTTTTCTCTTCACAGCACAGCACTTGGTCAGGTTCCTTTCCAGTTGTTATCGGGAAAGAAAGTTTGCCTACAAACGTAGTCTGTTGATTAAGAGAACTTCACACCTTTATATTAGAACCAATGACTTTAAGCATAGACCAAGTCTTGTAATTTTGAAGAAATTTTTAGCCGAAAACGAATCTTTCCGTGTGTTTATTTTTAAGGGACACTGTGTCGACACTTTTTTTGAGAATACGATCTCCCATTTCCTTTGAGTTGGAGAGCCTCTGATAATTCATATTAAATTATGAATAAAGACAAGGTAAATGTATTAACGAAATGTCATACTATGTTGCTAGATCACAATCATACCGAATTGAAGAGTTATATTCTTCATAGTTTTAAGATTGAGGATTTAATTGCTTAAATCCTTGAAGCCATTTTGAACCTGGTATAAAGTATACAGATATGTGTATGAGAATAATGGATGCACAACTGCTTTCGACATCTGCTGGAAACTAATTATACACATATGGCCTGCAGACACTTATACTTAATTACCCAATCAATATTCGGTGACAGGGAAATCAGGAATGTCTATTTTTTAACACCTTTCGAAACACCTTTCTTCCAGCTGATTTCTGTTTACTTTAAAGTAAATTTGTTTTCATTTGGTGATTTTGTGTTTGAGATTGGCAGATGTGACAATCATTTTCGCAAAATGGAAAAAATATCACAACGGTACCTCTCACAAGAACGTCTCAGCTTGCTATTTGCCTATCAAAGTTCTCCCTGTTCTCAAGCACGCGGGAAATTAAAAGTTCGCAAAATTAGCGGCAGAAGAAAATATTTTGCCACTACCATCATGAAGTCAATCACTTTAAAGATATGAGCTTTGCTAGAAATTGCAACATTTTGAACATCAAGAAGAGATTCAAGTGACTCATCAAGTCCTTTAACGAACACCTGTTTGTAAATTTTGGTATGAGTGTATAAATTCTGTGATAGCGCGAGACTGTTTGAAAACTTACAGTATGTTTTAAGGTGACATTAACATCGAAAGGCACATTACTAAACATTTCACAAGTTGCCATCAGAAGAGTGACGGGGCAGGTGGGAGGGCAAAAGTTGTACCAGACGCCATATAAAAATGCATGCACGTTTATGTATTTGCGTGTACTTTAGAGATTCCTTGTCACTTACAATTCTAAAGTTGACTTCTTAACAATATAAAAATACAACTGGATTTGCCAAAGGAAACTGTCTCGATTTAGCTTACCTGTTCATGCATTCTTAAGTACTGGCTTGAGGTCTTGGTCTAGCACCTCTTCTCACCTTCGAAATCAACAAACATCAACGTAGCTCTCGTGAATTGTCGTGTGCAGTATGGTGACTGATCCTTGTACAATCGTATGAGGAACAAACAAGAGGAGAGGGTTCAAAACATAATCAAGGTATTGAAATACAGTGCTTATAACTTACGAAAATTACTATGAAGCGAACGTAAGTCGAATGTTGAATAAAACAAAAGTCAAGCATTGCATGCTATCTTGATTCTCGTAGCATTTAACAAAATTGTTTCCAATATTCCATTAATGAAGAGAGCACCAGACCCCATTCAGATTTACAACAATGAAAGTGATATTGAAAATTCTTGACTTTATGGACTCAGTGGAAGTCATGTAGAAAGTGATACAATACGAATGTGATCTAAATGAAAATGATACTTATTGCCTGATTGTTTATACTGGGTAGGAGTGCACCTCTATTCTTTATGCCTGTCCTATATTCAATATCTGTTTGTCTTGAATCTAAAAATGTTGTTGTTCCCAGTTGACAGGCAGGAAAATATGACAAGATCGACCAGAAGTGGTGTTTTTAGGGAGGAGTCAAAGGGGCCATGTCCCCTGCGCTTGTAATACGAAAATTGGACTCACGCTGTTACGTTCAAAGATAAGATATGGATTCAATTTAAGCAAAATACAAAATAGTTTCCGGAGCTGAAACCCGGACACACAATTAGAGTCTCATTAAGTCTAAAGCCACTGCTGGTGACAAGGCAATTGTATGGAGAGATATTGATAATAGAAGCAAAAGGTACATATGCACAAGACATACAGCAATGATTTTATAAAATGTTTAAGCGAACGGCAGAGCTGTTTCATGTCTCTGGAAACGTTTTCCCTAAGATTCTTTACAGAGCATTTACAAAGCCTTTGACCAAAACTTTTCTCTGGGTAAGAACAATACTTGTGTTTCTAGGCTGTTACTGCAGTAAGACGCGAGCATTGGAACACTGGAATTTAGACTTAAGAACCCAGAAGGTGTGAATAATTGAAAGTGTTTTCTGAATACTGCGTAAACCCAAGATTGTGTTACTTTCATGTACATGCGAGGAACAAAATCTTTGGTATGTATGGCTAATTGCTGTTGACTTCTTTGAAGTGGAAATGTCTCTTAAGTTTGTCAACATGGACAAATCTACTTTTGAAACACAAAACAACTGAAGACAGAATTAAAATAGCTTAATGGAGTTGAACACAGATTTAGAGTCAAGACAAGAGAAGGCAGAGATGCCACCCGAAGAAAAATCACTATCTAAGAACCTGTGAATCGAAATTCTTGGATAGCTCGTATTTCATTGCCTAAAAGTAATATCTAATAAGGCGTCTGTTGTCTCATGCCACGAGCTGACTAGGTATTATAATTCGTTCTGACTCCCGTTACATATAGTTCTCGCATTACATATGTGATATATTCGTTTAAAGAATTAAAGTTGTTTTACACCCACAATTCGGCTTTTATCACTTAAAAGATATCATTCTGCGGTGTGTCATAAAAGAATGGTGATATGGGAGAGATGTGTGGGAGATAATTTGGTCACCAGGAGACAAGAGTTTGTTTTGACAACTCAAACAAACCTTCTCAAGCAGAAATTTGTGATAAAGCAAAATTACGATATGTGAGGTCAATGCTTCGGGTAGGTGATTTAGAAAATTAAAGGTAAACCACTTGCCATGAGTGACCAGCGGGCATTACTATTCTTACCTTTAATAAAGGAAAAAATGAAAGCGAGAGAGAGAAAATAAGGAAGAGAGGATGAGACAACGAAAGATAGGAAGAACAAAAGAAAAACGTAAGAAAGAGATGGAAGCAGAAAGTGTGATTTAAGTTAGAAACTGAAATCAGTTTCTAGCGATGATCAATCTGAGAATCAAACCTGAATCTCTTTACCGTAAATTATCATTTCTGCAACAGTAGAAAAATATTTACTCATGAACAGAATTTTCAAACCCTTAAAGTAATGACATAGATTTGTAATTCTTTCGGCCTCAAATGTGTTAGTGAGAAATTTTGAATTTCTAGCATTGGCATTTCTTTATGTGAGGATGTGTCAGATCGTGGAGGGCATGTGGGAAACAGGGGGGAATATAATCCCTGTAGTACATTAAGTAAATAGGGCTATAATGTGAGAATTGTGCTAAACAGAAATTTTAGTTAGATGGGAGAATACGAAAGTTTGCCATGCCACAATAAGACACGCTACACGTAAAATAGAAAGGAAACAAACCCTACACTCTAGTACTAACAAACGGTGTTAAAATATACAAGATCTGTTCTTCTGTTAAAATATACAAGATCTGTTCTTCTGTTAAGGTTAGTGTCAGTAAGCAAGTGAATAGAACGAAAGTCATTCATCTAAAAAAAAAAGATCAGGTGACATGTGTTCAACGCATTCGACTTCCACGCAACCCTATAGGAGTTTGGATAACTGTTGGCTTACTATTCGGTCACATACAAATGCACTACTTGTTCTACTATTCAGATAGAATAAAATAGAGATAGAATGTACAGTGCACTTCTACCCTATGTAATATTTCGTTTGTAGGTCAATATGGCAAAGATGACTTCTTTTATGGATGGTCTTAGGTGACTGTGGATTGTCATAATTTGATGACACTGGGACCTGGGATTCGTTTGTATACGTCAGTTATGCTTATTTCGCATTTATGTAAAAAACATGTTTCTCGTGTGATTTAAAAAACAATCTGATGAGATTTTTGTAAAGTAAGTTTACTTTACAAGATTTTAAAGAATTAATAAACTTGTTTGTTTGTTGCTACCTGCTACTCTATTACAGGTTGTTAACACAAAAATTCAATTTTATTGCTGTATGTTAGACCTATGAGATAACCCAAGTCCTCTGGCCCGCGACTTTGATGTCACAGATGCAGTAATGTAGCCCTAAAACGCGGTTACATACATCGTAGGATTTAAACCGTATCTTGGTATAAAACTTTCGATGTAGAAAGTAAAGATTTCATCAGCACAAACTATATTACAGAACTGCGTCACAAGAAAAAGCTTTCGCATGTACCATTTTTCATCTGGGAGTAAGCAACCTCTTACCACCGGAAGTGCACCCTCTATTAAACTTGATATTTCAAAATTTCCGTTGCTAAACCTAGTTTCGAAAGATCGTCTTCTGTCTTATTTACAAGGATGCACATGTAGAGTATAGAGTTTTACACGTCCGTTCCGTCGATGCTGATTCCGCTCCGATCTTATTCATTTACAGCGTATTCTTAGTTAACACTGTTCAAGGTCGAGTTACAAAGCAGAGTGGCCGGGTGAAAGTTGACATATTTTAAATAAAGTTGTTGCTTAGTGGTTAATGCTTTTTAATCCTAATAATAGCTCTTCAGTTGACCAAAATGTTGTCAAAATAAAACAGATCTTGATTTATCTATCTTAGACTATGCTTTTCGCGTGTTTTAATTAAACTTTTACAACGGCTTTTACATCACGGTCGCCATCTAACTACTGAACCAATAGAAGAGAAAAGATAACTATACCTATCCCTTCATAAGCTCATTAAGTGCATCCTTATTTTGTTTACTTTTTGAAACGTGTTTTATCCTCACACGCACATTAATGCACTAATTTCTTTGGTCCTTTAAACACTCGCAGCAAATGACATGTCAACTGATTGAAATCGATAAGCAGATGTACTGAAACCGCTGTACCAAAGCCCCCCATTTTGAAGCTCCGTTAATGAGTTGGAACGGAGTACACCCCTACACCCCTGTTGTCTTTTTACTCCGTCATATGGATCGAACTGCCCTATGGGCTGCCTTATGAAAAGAGTATAAAGCGGTCGTGCGTACTGCAGGCAATGAACACAACATTGCAAAATCTAGATCCACTTAAATTCTGTTTTGAAATCAGAATATTCAGTCTAGTCATATTATTATTCTGTTTTTAAATCAGGATATTCAATCTAGTCATATTATTATTCTGTTTTTAAATCAGGATATTCAATCTAGTCATATTATCATTCTGTTTTTAAATCAGGATATTCAATCTAGTCATATTATTAGTATTCCGTTTTTAAATTAGGATATTCAATATAGTCATATTATTATTCTGTTCTTAAATTGGAATATTCAATATAGTCATATTATTATTCTGTTTTTGAATCAGGATATTCAATCTAGTCATATTAGCATTCCGTTTTTAAATCAGGATATTCAATCTAGTCATATTATTATTCTGTTTTTAAATTAGATTATTTAATGTAATCGTAATATTATTATGCAAATGATATAGTGCACGTTCTTGTAAGTTTACATATCAAATGAGCAAGTAGACGCTGTTGTTTTGAATTTACAACCATGACCAACAGGTTTAAATTTTACTGCTAACAACTTGGATACTTCATGGAATTCAATCTTTGTTGTTTGCAAGTGAAAAAAGGTCACGCAACAGGGAATCAGGGGCAACTGACTGTATTGTATGGGTACAAGAATTCAGCTTACAAAACTTGCTTGCACAGGAAAACTTGCTACTGTCGTTAAGACCATTCTTGAACTCACAAGGGAAAGTTTAACAGCTCTCTGTTACTGATCTGTTGAAAATTAACTCTAGTTTGCAAAAATCATCTATTTTCTGGGATCTAGCCTCAACACAGAAAAATTTCTAACAAGAAAGAACAGGAACTG
>JANTCA010069950.1:0-15628 GCA_024741275.1 Chironex yamaguchii
TCGTATAAATAGGTTGCCATATACATATACTTTCCTTTCTGACGTTTCATACTCTGAAGAGTGTCAGACGAAAAAAGGTTTTAAGTATGTTTTCAGCACAAAGTGGCAAATCTTCATGGCGAAATTCTGGACTGTTATATTTGTAGTTTCTAGAACCTTAAAGTTCAAATGAGACGGTTCTTTGCTGACGACGAAATTTGAGCAATCTCTTGATTAATAAAACCGTCTCTGATCAGCCCAATAATGAAAAATGTTTATGGACTTTTGCACATCACGAATGTTAAGTCGTTTTCATCATTCGTGTCCGAGGGTTATCAGGCTTGAACTAACAGTTAAAGAATTGTTTCTAATTGGGACTGAGTAATTACTGCAAGGATGGAACACGCTGACAACCACAAATGACGATTTGGTTTTAGGACAGTCTGAAAGATTTACGCAGAAATATTTAGAGCTTACTAGGATTACCTTTTCATCGACCGGATTTTCCCTTCTTGAAAATTCATTATATGTAAATCCTTGTCTCGGTCCAGATCATTTGAACTATTCTTTGTCGTAGTTTGAATGTATACTGAGAAACGCAATATTGACCATAAATTTGGAGATGTGATGTTTCCCGTAGTTACATATTAATTTTCTTAAAACACTGATAGCAAAAAGTAGGTTATACATTCTATACCATGTGGTTAATTGCTTATTTATATACCTTACTAATTAATTATTTATGTCACTTTATATGTTTAAAAAACCCCTACTTACAACTTGGAGTATATTGAGAAATAAGACAGACGTAACACGCAATCAGCAATTTCGACAACAACAAACTATATCAGTAAAATGGGGATTGAAAATTTGCTTACGAAAGAACATCTGTGCATGGCAAGGCAAGTGTGTTCTAAGCCTTTTCTTTTTAATGAGTTTAGGATCATAACAGACAAGGGCAGACATCGGTGAAGTGAATACATCTTATGTTACTCCTTTAAATGAAAATGCTCCACAGTCACAGATATTTCACTCAAACGAATCACTTTGGTTAATCGAGTGTTCACAGTACTAGGGAAGTGTCAATCAAAACCTAACACCACCATTACTTCTGGTAGAGCTGAAATTTAGATACACGTAGGCAAGTTTAAATATCAAATTTCTGCTTATGTAAATAAATTTCTCAAGGAAAAGACTAGGTGTCACTTAAATATGACGATGATTTGACGTCACACAACTAGCAGCTAAAACTAAATTTGATGGGATACGGCAAAAATACGATGTTTAAACAGGGCTTAACACTTGTTGGCAAGAGTGGACGCATCATCCATAAAACACCAAAGAACGATACTATGATGAAACTTGCAAAACAATCCTTTAAGACCCATTCCGTTCACACGTGCGCCACATTAAACATTCCCCTCCATCTTAGTCAAAAGGATTAATTGCAAACTGAAAATCGCTATTCATCACCGGATATTTGCAAACCGCCTGAATCGACACTGCAACCGATTCTCGAAATTTGAGGGATTCTTGAAAAAGAAAACATTCAACTAACCAGTTCCAGCAACAAAAGTATCTGCAAACCCTTTGCGAAAGCAATCTTTAATTAGAATAAGACACGGCTATTTTAAAAACAGGTTTAGTACTTTTCCAGCCACAAAAATGTCATACAAAAAAGAAAAATTAACCCCCACCCCTGTGAGGTCACAAAAGCTTCATCTCACTCTATATTTCCGAGTTGATAGGGGGACTGGGGTCACGTTTTCAAATTGTTCTGTATCAATCAGAACACTTTGGGAGCCATACATGACTCAATTTGAAGAGTTAGCTGGGCTGATCAAAGTATACAGTATCCAGGTATTTTGGAGCTTTTCATTTTTACACCCGCCTAAAACAAATTCGGATAAATAGAGACAATCAATGAATTACCGGAATTTTGGAGAGATTGGCAAACCTGGAATGTTCAAAAGTTTTAAAGCGTGACGTCACGATTTTCCAACAAACCCCTCCCCTGAAAAGCTGCCACACTCTTTCACACTCTGTGTACTTCTCCCTCCCCCCAAGAGCGTGACATATCTTTTGAAGGGCCCCTGATCAAACGTTTTATAATGTATCCAAAAAAGCAATATGTTTTCGAATATAATTGTAGGAGTCCCACAAGGTTTTGTAAAGTGGAAATTCGCAAAAAAATTCAAAAACTTGCGTATCAAAGAAAATACAAACTGGTTTATTTTTAACATCCCAAAATTTCTTTTATTTTTCACACGTCAGCTAAAGGACCCTTGTATATGAAGAGTCGAAAAGATTATTCCTACCCTCAGGACGAACAGAAATTGTATCAGCATGATCAAAAGACGCACATATATATTACCTAAACAGGATAGCTTACTTTCATTTCCAAAGTTCGAAACCTCACCGCAAATAGATGCAAAAATCTCTCATTCACACCTTAACGTATAATTTTCAGATGTTTGAATGTAGTTTATGGATATACAGAAAACAAAGTGTATCATTGCATCTATTATTAAAGTGTTTTCTCCGTACTGTAACGTGTAGTACAATATATTCACATGTTTTATAAAGTTTCAAAACGTCTAAATACCCTTTTCACAAGCACGCAGATTCAGACGGGCGTTCCGTCGACGCTGTCTCCGTTCCCGTCTATGCCTTTTCACATGATCATAGTTACTTGCTCCGTTTCCTCCTTTATCACGCTGTGCAAGATCAGGTTACACAAAAACAGGGCTTTGACAATGGCTTGGTAATTGTGGCTACAACGGGTAAAAGTTGACTTATTTAAATCGCCTCTGGAAGACGAGAAATTCCTTTTGCTGTTACACGGTAAACAAAAGGCCAACTTGTAAAGAAAACGTAACATTGTGTACTAGCAGGCTGCTGATTTGCAGTGAACTGACGGAAAATCATTGTAAAATTGTCCGAGGAACTGAAGGGCAAAGGTCTACAAAGTACGTTTATCGCTTGCTTAGCGAAGGCAAAAGCACCTTCCAGTGGCGGCTGGTGGTACACCGAGTAAAACACCGCCCTCAGAGTCTTGCACACAAGGTTCCCTGTAATTTCTTGAGATAACGGGCAGATTCAATTTTGCCCCTGAAATGAGGGAAAATCGTCTGATGCCGCCGACAGTAAATAAGAACTACGCACGCCCAAATGGCAAAATCGAGCGAATTTTACCTTGGCCTTGCTGTTCACGGTCAAACGCTACAGAAAAAGTAGAATGCAGCCCTATAGTCTACTTCAAGCCAAGCGCCAGATAACTTTGGACATGCGTTGACATTTGACACTGCAGAGAAAAACGATGGGAAATCACGGAAAATCGTTCCTGAATATGACTAGGAGTGACAAAATTTGTCAATTCAGAAAACAATTGGATTGGAGGACCTTCTCTGCTTTTGAATTGCGGGGCAATGCCCATCGTGCCCCCCCCTAGCACCAGCCGCCACTGGTCCCTTCTGCCCCCTTGAAGAACACGCGACATAAAATTATCTACCAATGTCTTCAATACTTATGCTTACGATAACAATTAGTATAATTTTATACTTTAAAACCATAAATACATGTTTTTGCGTGTGTATCAGAGGCGGTTGCCTGCCCAATATACAAGCGATACCGTGCTAGAATTAGCACACTTCTTCGGGGACTATTTTCTTACCAAGTCTGAATGACTAAAAACACAGTGTCCTGTGGATTGGAAACTGGATGGCGGTCTGACAAGTTTCTTGATTATTGAAAACATTTTCTAAACTAAATACCAAGTTCATATGTATCATTACTAAGTTGTTTAGAGGATAGTTAAAAAGTGGCCAATTTCTAAAAACGCTTATCATAAAAGCTGATAACGGTACACGAAGCAGAAAAAGCAGTTCGTCAAACCAATCAAACATTTCAGTGTTAATAAACTTAAACTGCGTAAAGAAATTTCAGTATTTCTATCAGGCGCTGTCCAACTTGTTAAAATAAATGTTTACATTTTAAAGGCAATTGCCCGAATAAACTTGTACTGTTTAGCACCAGTCTAATGCTGATGGTTCAAGCCAAGTGTTCTGCTTCTCGTAGTATTTTAAAAGTAGAAATAACAAAATAAACAATTATTCTAAGGACAAATGACCCTCTTGTTGCACAAATACGACATTACATCTTTGGCGCTTAAAAGCACATGGACAGATATAAAAAAAAGGCGAGCCTTCTTTAGCTCTAAGTAACATCCGACAAAAATCCGCGTTGAACTACAAGCACCCATAGTTCTCAGGTCATGACTTTGTCTGCCTCTCCAGGACCATATAGAAAGTATTTGAATTTATTAACCTAAATTGCATGCGACACGTGGAATAGCAAAGCTATTATGCAGAGAAGGCGGTATTTGTGGTCAAATTATCAACATACGCTGCAATTGGATGGCAGGAAAAGACAAGCTATTAGAAATCGCTTTATCAAATATATTCCTCGGTATATATCTGTGAAGGCCAAGCTAAGAGTTTACGAAATTTCTGAATATTCGATTGTAATCACAGACATGTCCAACTTTCTTTCAAATATGAAATTTTCCATAATTCACTATCATGCGGTTTACAAGAAATCATTTTACTGTTTAAGGCGATTTACGAAACACAGTGTTGTTTGTGTCCCCTACTTTCAGTCCATAACCGTTATTTAGCGTGCTATCACTACACGAGTCGACTTCGATTTGAAAAAGGTCATATTCACAGACCATGAACCTGAAGCAAACGTTTGTGTTCCTCAGTAAGATGAAATCATGATGTTACATCTTGTCTTTGCAAGTCATTTTCTCCAATTTGCCAAGACCCTTGCATCCAAATGAAAAGCTGATACTGATCTAGAAGAACTAGCTTCGTGTCAATTACTTCAGAATGGGGAGATGCAAATAGCATTTCATTTTGCAAGCACGGCTTAACAGGTATCTTAGCGTCAATCACTAAAATAAGCTGTAAACCTCATCGCTTATCACAATTCTAGCTTATCTCTAAGTCAAAATGAATATTACCCTAACTACACAACTCACCTGTTACTGGTCCCGTGAGTATCTTGATTCAACTACGGGATATCATAAATATACTGTAGTACACTATTAATTTTGCTATGCAAAAACCACAATCCAGCCTGCGCTCGTTTGTTCCACAGTGACTGAGGCAATGCACATGTCAAAAGCTATTCATTGCACACGAGATCAAAACATTATGTTAATAACGGATTATTATAAACTGGGCTGGTGTAAGCTTTAGATTTGTTCAACAAACTGTCTTTGTGCAATATCAGTGAAAAAGAAACAAAGTTTGCCGACCAGTCAACAACGAATTATCTGAATGTCGTCCGTATTTGCCTGCTATCATTATTTGGAGCATAATCGGATGTGTTTGACAATTACTCAAGAGTACTTCAATTTCGAGCGGTCAGTATGACAAAGCTTTTGTTCGTCAAACTTTCGTTTTGGTAAGAGATTTGACACCATACTTGTTGAAAGATTGAAGTTTATCCTCATCTTGTCCCCAAGAAAACATAAGCTTTCAAGTTGCACCTATTGTTGACGTGTTTATCACAACAATGAAAATTTTTCGTACGTACTTGCTTGCTATCAACAGTGATGATAAATGCATGTCTATTTGCTTGAAGAATTCTTTGCCATGGGAGAGAGATGGGCGTTAAAATCACCATAAAGGCTGTAACCAACTCTATTGTTTTTGGAAGTCAATGCATTGATAAATTTCCCCGTCCAAAGATGACTGCAATCTATCTAATAGATTGTTTGACAGTGCTGATTTGCTAAGCTGCTAAAAACTACTTGCTTGTATACATTATTGGAGTCCTTCACCTTACCCTCTGCCTTATCGTTTTATTCTTTTAACATGCAGAAGTTACCTCGAGTGAGCAGGGACGTCACCTGAGAGAGTATTGGGGGTGGCACCCCCCCAACTATGAAAGCCTTTGTTCCGAGGTAAATTTTCTATATTTTATGTACTAAAAACTGCGCTCCACCGTAGGGCAAAGATTTCTTGTGCAGACCAGGTTCTGGTGCTTTTATCACTCAGATATTGCAACCGCTTTTCAATGGGGGAGATACTTGATAAGGATTGAAAGCCTTTAAGCTTTTAACAATGGAATGCACTTTACTAAATTGTACAAGAGGAAAAGGTTATCTAAGGCTATGACAACACCAGAGGCATGAAAAAGGAACACCCATGAACTTTACATTTCTATCTGAGACAACTATGTCGATGGTTTGATCTGACAGTTCTATCACTTGGGGTTAGAAAACAAAAAGTAAAAAAGAATTAGATGATGGGAAAGTATGGACAGTGAGTATTAGAAATTTCTATTCTCTCAAATATATTTGTTAATTGGCAATATAGCTTCGAGCTGTGTGTGTAGGTTACAAAGTTAGCTTAGGTGCATCTCAGATTATAGGTATTGTACATAATGCTATCTGCTCCAAGTTACTAGTAGTAGGGATGCCATGGCTTCGGTTTACCTGGGAGGAACGAAGTAACTAAAATTCTGATCTATTGGCATATTCATGTGGGCGTGATCAGTTACGATCTTAGTAGTATGATAAATCATATTTGATTATTATAAGACTTATTTGACTCCCTAATGACTGGTGAAAAAGGGCCTTGATGTCAAAGAATGTAAAATTGGTAATCATAAATACCTTGAACATGTTCTGAGTGTGGAGTATACAAAGTGATGCCTAAAACAGACTTTGTGTAAGGAGAGATATTCCAACAAATTTTCGAAAAATCTGGAAAAGTTCCGTTAAAGTCTGCCAATGTTGAAAAAATTGTACACATGTCCAAAACCCCTTTACCCACGATTCAAAAGACCACTGATCAGTAACTTTCCTCTCACATAGGCAAGTTGAAAAGAAATGTTTAGTGACAACTTTGTGAAACAAAACATAACTGTTCACAACGGAAAAGCAACGATAGAGGAAATAGCGCATTCATCAACAATCTTTTTGTGGTACAAAACTTGAAAATAGCCTTTAAAATTTGCGACATTGCGCTAAAAATCATACTTAAAAGCTTTTTTCGTCTGGCACTCTTCAGAGTATGAATCGTCAGAAAGGAACGTTTATGTATATGGCAACCTATTTATACGAAACATGTATTGAAACTAACCAATCATGAACAAGAAAGAAAAGAACAAGAGAAAATGAAGAAACAAAACATTACTGGAAGAGTCCAAGCGAAACAACGAACTCTTTCTGCGTTTCAGAGTCACACAAGGCGTCATTGGCCGATTATGCACGTTTCTCGATGAGAGAATATCATATTGATGTCAAAATAAATGAGAAATTAAAAGAAAAGCTAATCCAAGATCATGCTGATGAAGAGAGAAGCAAATCAGTCAAAAGAATTTTGTCTGATGTGAGCGAAGATCTTGGCGAGGCAGTCAATTGCGTTTAGAGATCATGCCAGTGATGAAGATCCAAATTTTGTGCAGATTGTAAGCCTCATCTCTCATCATTTCTCAGACCTAGAGCAATGGCTCAACAGCAGACGTCTCAAACCCCACAACAGAAAATACAGGAGCCCATCTTCACAAAACGAAGTTATTCAGTTTCTAGCCAGAGATGTCAGAAGCAAAGCGAAGATGCAGATTGATGATGTAAAAATGTTTTATGTAACTGCAGACACGACACCTGATGCTGCAAACTAAGATAAAATGATTGTTTCAGCAAGATACATTGCTTCAGACGGCATAGGAGGTGCCTAGAAAGTCTTACAGGACTTACTACAGCAACCAGTTCCCTACATTCCTTGCCAAGCCCATAGATCAAATACTTTTAATATGCACTGTGCCAAAGAAAGACCATTCGTCACTTCCATGTATGGATTGCTTGAAGAGATTTATTTATTCTTCAACGCAAGTTGCAAAAGGAAGGAAGTGTTTATAGATAAAGTTCAAGATGTAGAAAATTAGGAACTTATTGAAACACGTTCGGTTTACCGTACGGAGTCCACTAAAGCTGTGTGGCTAAGTTTGAGCTCCAATTATCCAGCTATTAACAAAATTATCAATCATGAAAAATGCGAAATGAAAGTGAAAAATGTACCCCATTAAGAAAAATTTGGTCACATTTGACTTTATCTTTTCACTAATGTCTTTTGTGCTTAAATTTTGTGCAAAGATTTTCACAATGCGTCTGCTACAAGAGGATATACTTGAGGCTCACTACTGAAGCTATAGTTAAAAGCATGAAAGACATGCGAGCAGATGAGAAGGCCATGGACGATGAGATAAAGAACGCCATGGATTATGCAAGTCAACTTGGCATAAATCCAGGTTTAGAGTTTCTTTAGACTGCTTCCCAGGAAGACAGATGAGCGTCTTAAAACGAAAAATAAGATAGATTTTATTGAAAAGAAAACTAGGAATTGTACTAGACTGCTTCATTATCGAATAAGAGGATAACACGAAAATTTGTTTGGAAACGCTCAACCTGCCACTCAACGAGCCCAACCCTGGTAGCATCAAGCAACTTTGCAATCTCTTCCCACCAATAGAAAGCACTGAAAACGATTTCTTATTTGCTGAGCTTGATGTGTTACAATCAATGGATGAGGCCCAAGCCTTAAACAAGTGTTCAAGATGCTGGAAGATCTGTCATTGAAAACAGTCAACAAATGCTATCGTTTACTTTTTACTGCTCCCGTATCAGTGGCAAAGGACGAGTGTATCTTCAGCAAATTAAAACTATTTAAGAGTTGCATACGTCCTCCATTGAACAATGAAACGTTGAATGACTTAATTATGCTGCCAAATGAAAAAGACTTCACATGGGGTATCAATCTAAGACAGAATTGTACAGAAATGGTAAATAGGTAAAAGGTAAATATGCGAAGGTTACAAATAAAGTAATGAGAGAATGTTTGTTTCGAAAAAAAAACAAAAAGTTATCAAAATAAATTTTTGAACTTTGCTCTGTTTTTCATTGATTTCTTGTTATTTTAGAACTTGAACAATCTTTTTGTGGTACAAAACCTGAAAATCGCCTTGAAAATTTGCGACATTGCGCTAGAATATACTTAAAAGCTTTTTTCGTCTGGCACTCTTTAGAGTATGAAACGTCAAAAAATATTTTCGAACTGAAAGTAGTTTGTAGTTTTTTTGTCATTTATCTTTGTAAATATTCGATGATGGTCCATTCCGCCCCACTTGTAAACAGGTAGAGCGGGGTTTTTCTCATGGTTTGCAGGGCAAATTTGCATACACACATAACATGCAGTCACTCACTTTTTTGTGATATTCCATACTACAATTTGCGGGGATATTATTGCTCTTTATAATTTGAAGCGCAACCTATTATCTTACGCAAGTTTGTTACGTTACGACTTTCATGAATAGGCAGGGATTCAGAGCCGAAGGAATTGCATCTATTTTGGATAATCCGTGAAAGATGAGGACTATCCAAAATGTTACTGACACTGATAATAAAGACAACAATTCTCCCAGCTTATGTAATGTCCTTAACTAAAATCCATAACTAAGGCTAAATTAAAATACTACAATCTTGTACCCAATTTATACAGGTAAGCATGTAAGACACTTCGTTGCTATTGCTGAACAGGAATGAAGAACGGGAGTTAAGTACCATTGTCTGCTGCCAAGCAAGAGTATAATAAAGAAGCAAAAAGGGAATTTATGTTCATTTCAACAAATCGTGCAAAAGGTGCTGTTTGACTTACCTTTCATATGCTATTGCAATATTCGCGAAAACAATGCTTGTCGTAAATCCTCTAATTGCCCCCCCCCCCCCCTTCGAATAAGCCACTATCCTGGAAATATAAATTGCTAATAAGCTTCTCATCTGCTAAGTCCCATTGCAAACATGCTGATCTTTGCCACCTCAGGTTCCCACTGGTGTTTTATCGAGCTAACACAAAAAAATTCATGCACTCGTCAATGATAATTAAATGCTGACTGCAATACACGAGTTCTCTTATCAATGCCTTTGTTATGTACGGCGTTCTAGCAGTTTTATCACCAATACCTGGGCATGCTTCTGATTCTCTGTTTATGCAATACGCTTTGCTGGAACAACTAAAGTAATTTTCCGTTTTATCTTCCCAGTACTTGCAGTATCGAGAAAATAGTTTATCAGTTGTGAAATTTTAGCTGAAATATGACCGGCAAACTCAACGCTTTTTCATGTTTTGCTGACTGAAAAACGCCAGTTGCATTACGGTCATATTACAGGGCCTCTTTCCAAGTGTCCTCATTGCACACCAGTTCCTCGTTTACCTTAGGACACTACGTTTCCTTATATATATGATATCCTCGTATTGGGGCCGTAAATTTCACTTTGTAATTTATATCGAAACATAGCAGTGCCCGTCTGGCCATTTTATAATCAGTAGGAAGAAATTCCCGAATCCCGAATCAGTCGCAGAGATTAGAGTAACTTTTACATTTAGTTTATTCCTTTTTATTATGAAAAAAAGAAGAAATTTTGAAAATAAGTATTTTAAGTGACATGTTTCAGAAAATTTTATGTCTTCCCTCCTGTACGCCCCCTTGGAATAAGCCCCCATTCAAACTTATAAAAAGTTAAAAAGTCCTCAAAGATTTAACTGGAGAATTAACGGTAAGTGCCATAAGATAATTGACTTTCGTTCTGTTGTACGATCTAGCTCTGCCAATTATTCGAAAATTCTCGTCCTTAACATTTTGGCGCATTCTGAATTTTCTAGTAAATGTTGGCCTAAGGCAGAATCGCATGTTTTGGAAGTCATTTTCGCTTTGCAAGCGCGAGATGGCTGTTCTCTATAAGGAATTGATACTTGGTGTACAGTAGCTTGAACATGTTGTTTGATCCTGTCACCCAATCTTTGAGAAGTGCGACCTAGATCGTCCTTTCATCTAAGTGTATTGGATTCTGTCTACATTAAAACAAGAAAACCAGTACTTTGTAGGCAGAAAGAGTTCGTTTTTTCACTTGGACTCTTTCAATAATGTTTTGTTTCTTCATTTTCTCTTTCTTTGTTTCCTTTCTTGTTTATGATTGGCTAGTTTTGCTACATATTTCGTATAAATAGGTTGCCATATACATATACTTTCCTTTCTGACGTTTCATACTCTGAAGAGTGTCAGACGATTCAAGGCGATTTTCAAGTTTTGTACCACAAAAAGATTGTTGCTAAAATCTTAACTAAAAATACTAAGTCATGCCCAGCACCACAAGCTGGACTCTTTGCTACGTCATTGGCAGTAACAGGTTTTGTTATTGGTGACAGAGAAACACTATTTTGACCAAAACTACCAACGTATCGAAAGAAAGGAAACTGACTGACGTAAACCGTCTGATTCAAATGTATGTACACTGCACACGTATGCCAGCGAGACTTCAAAGGTAACCAGGAATATGGAGAAAGATTTGACATCTTACATCACGCCCATTTCTGTGACTGCAAATCCCGTACATAATATGGAGTGGTCCATTAAAGAGGGAAGACGTATTTGAAATGGTAGACCAGAAACAAATAAGGGAAAATGTTGCTAATGAAAGGATTTCGCCATGACTGTCACATGTTCTGCCTTCCAGAAGGAAGACAATCAAAAAATCTACAACATGAATATCAAAAGTGAATTCAAGTTAGGGAAAATAGAATTAAGGCTGTCCAAAGGAGACTTGAATATTTTGCATGAGTCATAAAATAGTAACAAAAGCAAGAGTGACATTTCGGTCGGTATTCTTCGAATTTTTATCGATCACAATCCTCTTGTTAGACCAGCAGAACAGTTTTTAAGATGTTGGCAGCACCATTGTTGTGAGGAATAATATAAACTGCTGATTACTATTTCCTCTAGGAAGTTGTGAAGTTTATATTTTAGAGGTTTATACACATTTGATAAGGGACCTATCTGTGCAAAATGGATGATACATTTAATGGATAACAGTTACCTCAGTAATTCTGTTTAGCATTTCACTGTCCTCTGGACTTCAGATGTTGGATGACGACAACTACAATATCTATACTTTGTAATACCGGGTTGTTTTCAGAGTCAATACGATTGTACAAGTAAATCACGTTTATCTAAATGTATCTAGTCAGATAGATATCACTTTATGTATTTGAAGTAAACTCACAAGCTTCCTTTTCGTCTTGGGGGATCCTAACTGAGAATTGAGAAGGAGAAAGAAGCTTCTCAGTTTATTTCAATCGTATAGAGTGAAACCTGTTAGGTTTAATATGGTTACAATTTTTATCCATGTGGTATTAACCACCACTTAACTGCCATGTTTAGCCCTTTTGCGAATGGAATTATAGAAAGAATGAAAAGGTATGTACAATGTGCCGTGGAAAATTTATACCAGCTCCAACACCCTCTAAATAGTAAAAAGTACTAAGTACCCCACTTGTGGCAAAAAAGTGGTATCAACCAAGGTTTACTTTCTAATTCTAATATTAGTATAACCCATACAACGCAGTATATTGAAATGTGAAAGCAATCATTGTTTTTTGCATTGTGCTCTTGTGTTTTTGCACTAACAGGGAAGGTGAGGATAATTACTTGAAACGAGCATATTTCGTAACCTAACAATTGCACTGTCAAGTTAAGAAATATAGAATGTTGAAGTAGGTGACGAACACTTTTTCTCTGGAATAAGCCTACACAAACGACTACTACTACTAGTGTCCCAAGAGGCGTGGGGCAACAATGTCTACTTCAGTCCTATAACGTACATTTCTACTCACAGATGATAGTGTCAATTCACCAAACTTTATGTGATTATATACGCTTCGGCTGATGTAATGTTGTAGCACCCCATCTCAGCAATTCCAGTTAAGAACAGGTTAGTCCCGATCTAGAATTGATGACCATGGTTTGCATCACGTCACATCATCTAACAATAAAAAACGAATGTGATGTTTCAAAAGCAAATTTCTAGCACAATATTGATTTCTAAGTATTTGTATCTATTACGCCTCACATAGTGTAATCAACCAGGTTATTGTCACTTTGCAAAGTTCGTTATTCGCTTATTCTTCGCTAAATTCTTTCTTCAAACTGTATTTGTCATAGTGCAATACAACTTTGCTTTTCAAACGCCAGTTAGGCGCTGTATAAATATGGCACTGTTTTGCCCTGCTCTGACTGACCGTATGACAAAGACGCTACGATCTATGGTAAACCAATCAAACTGAACAGAAAGAATATGCAAATTTACACTGTTTATTTAAACACTGAAAATGCTTCGATATCAAACTCTTCTGCAAGTTCTTAAGGGTCTTTCCTCATATTTTCTCTCCCTAGTAGATTTCAAGTAAGCTCTTGCTATACACTCATAACTCTCTAATAGATGTATCTGAAATTCCCACAGACAAATGTCATATCCAAGAAAGTCACTACTCAAAGGTATTACCAGTTAATGACAACGCTTCGACCTTATGGGATAAAATTTTTCATTTATGTTTAATAAGGTCATTACGTTAAATTAACAGTAAATATGTGTAATTTTCTACTTACTTGTACTATCTGATAGCCTCAGAAGGTCAGTTAATAGGTCAAAATTCCAGGCTTGATATACTCTGCACAATGCCTATCTTTCTTTTCTCACTTTTTGCAATGAAGTTACACATTTTTGCGCCATGGCCCCTTTAATATCACTGGGCCAAGATGAGTGGAGACGATTATCTAAGCAACGCTTAACTAAGAATAGAAGATAATTAGATGTTAATACCCTTGCTAATACGACTGATTTTATTGCTTGATAAATGCTATTTGATACTGCCAAATGCTTAATCGAATCTAAATACAACTAATTCTACTCTGTTGTTAATTAGCATTTTTAAGAATATATACTAACAAGGTAGCGTGCTTCAGTTTATTTGTTCTTTCCGTTTTTACGTTTGACGCTGTTTAGTATGACAATATATCTATTCTAAGTTACAAAGTGTTTGATGTAAGGGTGTTTTCTTGCTAAATTGTTCTTAATAGAATGTCAAAGGTTTTCTCAAAAATCAATCGAACAATGCTTATATCACCTAGTACATGTTTGTCGCAATTTGTTGAATCGTTTACATCCTCGCGTATTTCAAGAGCTAAATTTATATCAATTGTAATCATACCAAAGAAAGCTAATATGTATAACATTTGTTTATTTGAGAGTATTTCCTGTTTACTTTAATCTACAAGAAATCTGATAATTAATTTTCCCATCTGCTTCCATAGCTAAATTACTCATAAATAATTTAGTATACGCAAAAGGAGGTCTCTTAGGAGAAGTGTACAAGTTTTGGAGCGATGAATTTGAATGCTGCGACTACAATTTAAACGTAAAAGGTTTTGACTAGCCAAATGAGAGAAAAGAACCCACAAGTGGCAATATGTAGAAATAATAAGGATAAACGCATCTCACGCTAGAATGAATTAACATGTAATTAAAAGACATAGGTCATGCGAGAATTACAACTGCAATTGTTTGAGCCATTTAACTTTAGAAAGGCATTAATGTATTAGAAAGCGTTTTGGTGTATATAGTCTTGATTCCATGAATTTGAAGGGGTGTTGTCTGATAGTCTGACCTTTGCTATGTTATACCAAAGATTTAAAAAATCTGAACAAATTCGCTTCGCTGTATCACACTATTTTAAGAATCAAAACACTTGCGTTAAGCTGTGTTTTATGTTTCCTAGTATTAGAACCCTTCTGCTATGCTGTACCAAAAGACTGCTAGAATTAAAACCTTTCTGCTATGCTGTTTCATAAGCTTCCAAGTATTCGATCACTTCTATCACGCTGTATTAAAAGAATCCTGGGCGTAAAACAATTAAAGCCTTGTGATATGAGCTCTGTTGACCAGGATGGCCCGGTTTGCTGGGATCTTCATTTTATGGACATACACATAAAACGCAGCTTGCTATCAAATGAGGACCGGGCTGGTCGTGCTTACCAAAATCTCACTTTTACCAAGAGGATACCCTGGTCAATCGGTCTGAATTTTTCCACGTTATAATACCAGCCCGGCAAAACGGGCTTGAAATCGGTAGATTAAGTATCCAGGAACAGAAGAGAATGCGAAAAAATGTCACGTGATTTTCTCATCCCGGCAAAACAAGGGTGGAAAACTTTTGCATTTTATAGTAACCCGACTTAAGCCCAGTCAACTGTCATATTGTAAGGTCACTAGAATATCTCCATCAATGCTAAGGAGAACATTTAAACGTTTTCCCTAGACGATCCTACAGAAACAAAATATTACGATAAGTAAAAGAACTTAATAAATTTGAACTGTACAAACTTGTTACAAGCAACAAAAATAATCATTAAAATTATTCTGTTCTAAAAGTGAGCGACAAATCGACTAAGACTATTTCAACTAAATTTTTTGTATTTTTTAAGACCTAAGAAATGTTAATTTGTTTATAAGGAATCCCAACAAACTTTTGTGAGCCCCACTAAGACATCCCCTTTTTGTATATGGTGATTAGCGAATACATTGATGACAAAATTAAGTTGTAGAAAGTAGCCAATTTCTGCAAGAGAGGATAGTCAATATTTCTTACGTTTACAGTGGTCATTCTTTAAACAGTAAGTTATCTTGTAAACTCATCAACTCATTGCCATAGACTTGGATACTAATTTATGTATTCGCCTTGAAAATTTG
>JANTCA010069961.1:0-15626 GCA_024741275.1 Chironex yamaguchii
CCTGTCACCCAATCTTTGAGAAGTGCGACCTACATACCGAGCTTCACATCGGCACAAAAATTCATATACTGCTAAACTTTTTTGTGTGGTAGGCACACAATCCTTGTGAATGCAATTACAATTGCCATATACATGTACTCTCTTTCCTGACGTTTCATACTCTGAAGAGTGTCAGACGAAAAAAGCTTATGAGTATGTTTTTAGCGCAATGTCGCAAATTTTCAAGGCGATTTTCAAGCTTTGTACCACAAATAGATTGTTCACAAATTGTAGTACCATGTGCCAAGTGTATAACTATAAGTAGAAAATAATTTGTAATTACTGTCCTTTCTAAGAAGATAAGGATCCATCCGCGAATTTTTGTCCTACTAGTCCTTAAACATGCGACAAAAAGAGGACTAGGACTGGGACCACTTGAACACAGGAAGAAACAATTAGAATTAAGACAAAAGACACAATAAAAGCAAGAATACATTGCAAGCCACAGAAAGAAGGAAACACTTCTAGTAGTAGGAAGACCTTATGACTAGAGAGACAATGGTAAGCGTGTTGTGAATAGTAATTGTCAGTTACTGCCTGCCAATATTACGGACGTTTACATCAGCACGTGTGTAACCGAACATGCAGAACATTGTAGAAACTTCTATTTACTACACAGCCAATAGGAAAACTGCTAGAAGTTAAAGATGAAATGTGATTGGTTATTACAATTTCTCGTCTACAGTAGAACGTACTAGAATTAGTTTATAATAATAGTATGTAACGTCACTAGTTTTCTAGAGAATTCCAACTTAAGTGTATAAATATTGTTCCGTCTTGCTTGTGTACTTACTCTGCTCAAGTTTGTATTTTGTGTTAATAGAAGTTAGTGTCCGCAATCACGTCTGATAATTCATTAAAGCGCCCTAAGAGACCTAATCCATATTGTTATACGTGTTGATAGCAGCTTTTTAAGAGACTTAGAACTCCTATCCCAGTCTCTGCCAGAATGGCTGTCCACAATCTCTGACTGTGGATCAGCCTCATTGTTCTTCTGCTTCGCTTTCGTCTGTTCTCTCTCCTCCTCCCCCTGGAGGGCTCTCGCCCTATCCATGTTTGATTCAACTACCGACACCTTGACGGCAGCAGCCGCGATCTGCAGCAAGTGCTTCTCAGCTTCATGTAGGGCTATTAGCTTTAGCTCGCGTTTGCAGACATCCTTGAAAAATAGTACAAGTCAACACACTCGATGGCATCCAGCAGTTAGTACACATACCATGCAGGACGTCCTTTGGGTAAGCGACGTCCTCCATCCAACACACTTTTCCGAACCAGTGTAGTCAACATTTGCAAGCAATGATACTCATTGCAAGGGAGCCGGCTTCTCCAGCACAGCAAAATTGGTGCCTTTGTCTTACCACGTGATACCCATTACTCAACATATTCTGCCCAGATGGAAACTTTCTCGGCGATTCTCTTGATTGGCATAGGTTGTTCACGACTCAGTGCCGTACAGCAGGGTGCATTAGTGCCCCACGCCTGACAAATCTACTGTAGGCTCAGGCGGTTTTTGGTGCATACCTTCCGTTTTAGTTTTGACAAGGCAGTAGCAGCTTTGGCGATACGCCTGTCAATCTCCGTGTCCCAGGATAGATTGCTTGTCACAGTAGAGCTGAAGTAGGTGAAATGGTTGGTGACACCAAGTATCTCGCTGTTGATTCTTATCGATAGAGCAACCAGGACATTGTTGCCCATGACGATAGTTTGCTTGATGCTGATCGTTAGAACGAATTCCTTGTAAGCATAAGTGAACCTGTCAATCAAGCACTGCAGGCCTTATTCAGTGTATGAGATCAGGGTCGCATTATCAGCAAACAGCAATTCTTTAAGGAGAAGATTGCAAATTTTGACATAGCCTTCAGTCTTGACAGGTTAAAGGATGAAAGAAAACATACATATAGATATACATATAACAGGGAGAGAACAGGCAAATAATTATTGCGGGGCACGTCCGAGCAAATGGAGGCTGCCAAAATCCCAGCGACATGGGGGTGTCAACGAAACTCTCTTAAAGTCAAACTCAACTGATTCTTCAACTGACTCAATTATTTATTAAGTGTACCTATAACCAATACGTTAGTCGATTCCGACTTTTTTATTACAAACTCATAATACTAAAACGCAACACATATCACATAGTTTTGAATTTTCCGAACAGTGACAGTCTTGGCTCATTTTCGGACACAAACTTATTTGTGTTCCAGAGTAGTGGGTATCCTCCAAAATATTGGGAGGGCACTTGCCCCCCGTCTCCCGCCGGCTACTTCCCTGCATATACATATTGGTGGGAAGAGTTTGATATGACACAAAAAAGAACAGGTGTGGATATGGTTGTTAATGGAAGTCAAAGTCTGCGTTTCGTCCTTGAGGGCAAAGGGTTTCTTCAGTGTGGATACCGAGTTTCTCGGTAGTGGTCTTTGCTAGAATTGTGACGAACGAGTCTTGGTTGTTCTGGCCAAAGGCAAGCTCAGCCAAGGCAGATATCCGGTCATTCTAATAAGTCTCGTTTCCAGTTCCCCTGCCAATTCTTCGCGATAACAAACAACTTGACAGAAGAAAAAGTTTCCATCAGAAATTTTAACGAAGAAGGTTGGTGTTGATTTGTTCCGTTAATCATGTGAACCAGTCTTTTGGAGAGATAAAACAAGTTACACGAGTATGCGAGGCGATGAATCAGTCATGGAATTCTACAAACCAGAGACGTAAAACGCACCCATAATTCAAGATGGGAGGATGTGTTAGCCGCAGAGGAAGGGAACCGTCCGCAAGTATTGCTTCATCTGATCAAATTGGAAACACTACTGGGAATGGTATGTGAAAGATTTGACGTGCTAAATTCATTAAGCACAATTTTTATTTACTTAGCACATGTACAGCTATGTTTACTTACAATTGTGTAAATACTATTTTTCTGTATCTCCACAAAATATACACCATACTCTGTAACCGTACTCTAGATTCTTTCCTGCTCATCTTATCCGAGCCTCCCAACTTGACAACCTGCTTTAATGGTTGTCTGTACGTGGGATGTTGTGTCTTCTGAGGTTTGTGACCAAAAATGTGTCACAAGGATGTACTGCAAAACTAGATTCCCAATATCACAGGAACTTGACCTGCAGCTGAAGGCTGTAGTTTGTTTGTTGTTCATTGTTATCTTTACATGCTTGATCGATTCCTTTTTATCACGAGGCTGATTTTGCCTCTATGACTAGGTACTGTTTGGTGTGTTGAAAATGGAAGCATTGCCGGTTTATTTATGGTGTTTTGTCCCTTGTGCATGGTAATCATTTTTGTTGGCACGGAGGAATTTTATCATCGGCGACCTACACTGACCAATTCAATTAAAGGCAGGTAACGTTATGTTACATGTCAAGCCAACAATTAATCCTTTTCAACATTGAAAGTGACATGCCAGACAGGTTACTACGGCGAAGCATGGAGAGATGAGGTCTGCTCGTAACGAAATAGGATAAATGTAGAATATGAGAATCGATCCTATAAGAACAGTACTGGTTTTTAAACGGATGTCTACATAGCCTTGAGTATAAAAGTCAGTGTTACGCAGGGCTATCAGCGAAAGATGATGCTCCATTAAACAGGTGGTTGGCGATCAACACCCAATGACTTAGAGGATCTTTTGAATCCTATATCAAATCGCTTAAATCACCTTCATTTACCCACGGTATGCCGAAACTTTTTCAGTGCAGGAGATATTAGTCGAGTAAAAATTACCACAATGTAACTATGAGGGTTTTAATCAAAAATGAATTTAGATATTCAAACAGATTCAAGAGAACACTGTTCAAATATCTTAATTCTCTTGTTGGAAATTTTAGGCCATATTTTGGTCAATGTGAAACTGATTTTGTTTATCCCATCAATAATCATCCTTGCAAATTTTCACCAACATGGCAATAGAATTTGCTGGATTTTCAAATTTCCGATATGGTAGTGTATTTTTAACACAGTATTTTATTGATGAGTTTAACTACATTCTGTGACTTAATGTATTTTGTTTTCGGTATTCATTTATTCCTCTTCATTGTATCTGAAGTAAGACTCACACTTAAAGAAATTGTTGGCACACTTGTTGTTCTTTTTTGCACATGATAGTTACAAGAGTACACAATGGTGATTGTTCTGTCAATATCTTAATATTAATACCCTTATGACAGACAGAGCAAAAGTTCAATGTAATTCAAGATATGGTGGCTCAGAAATAAATGCCGATAAAGCAGACTTAGTTATTTAATACCCTATGCTTAGCATTTGAGATTAATGTGCTGCCAGATCTTATCCACGAGAACTTCCTTTGGTCTTTAATATCACTTCATTACCATTGCCAAGTAAGTTGTATTTTCACCAGGGCTCATTTGTTACAAAATATCTCAAAAGGTTATGAAAATATTCTGCAGTTTTACAGTATGTCTTGAGCCTAACGTACTCCATATACTAATTTTTTTTTGTGATCATCCAGTCAAATCCAGGATTCTAGATAACTTTGGAATTTTTGGTAATGATATATTTGTTAAACTGTAACCAGACTTGCTTTGGAAAGGTGTGCAAGTCCACGTCCTGGCACATGCCTGTGGCCTCCCAGGTGCACAAAATATTGCACACCCTGATTAACTTAAAATTGAAATTGTTTCTATGAGCCACCACAGGCCAACACCTGGTTGGATTCAAGTATATAATAGTTAATGCTCCTGCCATAATTGTCCCATGAAAGCCTGGCAACTATTAAGAAAATCGCTAGTCAACGTGGTGCCTATTACTGCAGCCATATAACCATACTTCGTAATGTTATCTTCTTGAATCCATAACTAGTGAGCAATCCCCATGAAAATGCCCCCTGTTAATATATAACCAATTAGTATAGGTCATGTGAATATTCATATTGGCTTGGCAGAGGTTTGCGTCTTGTAGTGCTTCTAGCTATCATAGAGTCAATGAGATTTGATTGTGACAAACCTGGTCTCTAGAATGGCTAGCCATGTAGGATGACATTCCAGTTGTTTTATGACACTAAGTTTTATATGACAAAAAGCACACTGACAATGTTAGAAAGGTAGATTTGTATGGTTAGTGGCCATCAGAACCATATAAATTTTTCAGTGGAAAGGAAAAAATATATTTTGTGAAGAGCAAGAAACTATTATTAGATTTATAATACTGCCCCACACCTCCCATGACAGGTTAAAGTACACTACATTTTTCCAGTATGTTTTTACAGTATTTACCAAGAGGTATGTCCAGGTGAGACTTGTCGAGGAACCTTGAAAGCACACATGGTGGCATTTAGAAGTTAGAATCCCGACATCTTGATAGTCCTTTGCATGCGAATGTTTACAAGGGTAGCATTGTGGCTTGTAGTTGGTGTATTAAATTAATTTTATTACTTGTATTTAGTGTTCTCCCTGGAGCGTTTTTGCATGGGGCCTGCTATGCTGCTCTCATATACCGCTATGCTTCCACCCCTACCGCTATTTCCCACAAACACACTGCTAAGCAAACAGAACCAAGTTTTGAATGGTCTCGGCGAGAGCTGCATGACAAACATCAAACAACCAGCGAATGTGCTTTACAAAAAGCTGCATCAGACTGGACACTCATGCCACTACAAAACGCAGCGCACTTCTTGCTATGCCGCTTCGCACAAATTTTTTCCTGGGGAGAACACTGGTATTGCTGGCATAAAAAAGAAGAGTAACGACAAATTTGAAGGTAGTTTTTATACCCATGGAATTCTTCATGCATGTATAAGATTTAAATTTTCAAGGCAAGTGACAGGAAAAAACATATGTAAATATCACTGGGGAGGAAGGAAAACAGACCTTAAGAAAAAGGCAGTATCTAAACGCGCATTGGCTGAAAAAAAGGTTCACAAATAACTTATGGTGGCACCAGATGCCTGTAGAACATTGCTTCTCAACCTTTGTTTTCACTTTCCCCCCTGGGCCAAAACTGCTAGCTCATTCCTCCCTTTTGCTCATAAAATTGCAATAACACATCAGATTAGACCCTGGGTAGAGTGGATGGGACTCACCACCTCCCTTTTGGGGGTTGAGGGAAACAAAATCTGCCCACACATTTTTCGCATGGAAAAATTTCTTCTCCTCCAAAAATCGTTATGGTCGTTATTTCCCTTCACAAAAATGGGTGTTTTTTGTGCATTCGTTGTCAGTATGGGTTCTCATGGAAATTTCCCAAAATAATTCAGGTTAGATTAGGCTACACTCTATCCCTAGTGACTGTATTGGTGTCAGTGCAGCACCTTGAATGCAGTTACTGACTGGATCAAGATGACATTGCCATCTTGCAACCTGATTCTGAATCCTACCAGCTAATTCTTGATGTGATGGCTTAAAATGCAGAAATTTTACCCTTGTGTGTAAAACTGTAAAAAAATTTTTATAGTTCTACCTCCAAAATCAAGCCAGCATCTGTGTTCGTCAATAACATATTGAAGCCTTGGACTTCTGTAGCTATCAGTAGCAGCATTTGACATCCCTACATTGGATGATATAAAAGCCAATATTACAAAAGCTGATGACACATTCTAGCTCAGTGATTCTTAAACTAGAGCCCACGGACCATGGCTGTATCATGCTAACTTGCAGTACTTGTCTCATGTCTCTGTCTGTCTTCTGATTTTCCACCAGTATTTTCGTTCTGTCTGGCTTTGGATTCATTAATTACTGTGAAGAGGGGGTAGAACTTAATGGAATGGTCCATCAAGGCATTGTTAGGTCTCATTCATTCACAGTCTCTGCACACCTTGTGAAAGATAGTTATAAAACCATTGCAAAATTTATAATGTTATGTCCAAGATGTTAATCGAGACAAACATTATTATTCATTTTTGTCATACTATTGTTTGATTGACAGGGTTATAAATCTTGTTGACATTTACCACTAAGTTAGTGTCACATAGCTAAGTCCTTTGTGAAAGCTTGTTTTGGAAAATTCTTTAATTATTTTATCTGCTGCACTGACTTTTTTGTTTTAATGTTATAAATACCTAGTACAAACATCAGTTTATTTGGATATTTTAGTTTACATAGACTTGTTAGTATCAAAATGAAAGAAATTAAATTATGAGCTTTTTAGTGTTGCTGCAAGCTCTACAGGCTGCATACACTCTGCATAGCGAATTCAACAACAAATTTCTCCAGGGCTACAATGCCAGAAGAACTGAATGGTCAAGACTGTAAAAGTCTGCAATGAGAGAAACAACTTTGGTGTGTTTATTTTTGACCAAGAATCAGAGGACAATTATAGCATAATGCATGGTAACCTGGACCCTCACAAAAGACATTTTCAGATCCATCTGATCCAGTTGGAATGTCTCATACAATACCCCAAAATGAAGAATGTTGTGTTAATAGAGACAGGATAAAGCATTGAAGATCTATATTTGTATTTTTTAAAAAACATATAATGCTCGCTATCTCAGTTATCTATTAAAGCTGACATCTACTATCATTATATCCACTAAACTCTAGTGACAGCAAACTAGCTAGATTTTTAATCCTATTAATTACATCAGGCAGGAGTGGTGTGAAATTCAACAACATGTGTTAATAGAGACAGGATAAAGCATTGGAGATTTATATTAGTATTTTTGTAGAAAACATATAATGCTTGTTATCTCAGTTACCTATTAAAGCTGACATCTACTATCATTATATCTACTAGACTCTAGTGACAGCAAACTAGCCAGATTTTTAATCCTATTAATGGTGGAAAGCGGTGTGAAAATATTCTTTTGCAGAATTCATATATGCACAAAATTTATGATTTTCACATATGAACCCGATGAAGAAAAAAAACAAAGTTGCCTGACAGATTCACATCTGGAGCAGCTAATGAGAATAACAATGGATGGTATTATCCTGGACTTTGATCATATGACAAGAGTAACAGTCTGCCATAAGAGTCATTAAAAGTCTCAAAGCTCTTATGGAATTAGGGCTGATTGCTCTCTATTTTTTTGTAGAAAGCTATTGTAAAATATATATTACTGCTTGTACAGAGTCCAAGCAAATGAACCCCTTTTATGACTGGACTTTTTAACTTAAGAATTTAGACAGAAAATAAGGGGTCTTGTGCATATGTAATCAAACCCTACTAAGTGGGCCTAATTATAATCTTAAGTTTTACAACAATGCAACCTTTATTTGCGAGGCAAAATTGGAAAGAAAAATCTCAGTGGCCCTCAAAGCAAATCTATATATTTTTGTGGCCAGTACAAAATACTTAAGAACATGTCTAAAAAGGCACAAAAGTTTACAGTGCCTATGTCAAATCTGTGCTGCTGTACTCTACAAGAAGGTTATAATATGCAGGAACCCCAGAGTTGTCACTAAACTGCATTTCTGTTGAGTAAGCCTCATACAATGGACATCCAAGATCGCTATTTGGGAGTGGTGCCAGCATTGGCTATCAAGACATATGTACCATACTGTGTGATTAAACAAAGTGCATGGTGATTTATTAGATAAGTATACCTGTATTCACTTGGATTCAAAGGACCATGCATACCTTTATTTGGTATACAGAATGGTAAACTGGAATGACGACTTGATCAACATCATCATGTCTGGCAGGCCCAGTATTACAAAATATAGTCAGGTGCAGCAATGTATCTTCTCCATTGATGTGTTGCTTTCTTGTTCATCCTGCAATCTCTCCTTTTGTACAAATGCATACTTGTTGTTGCTGTCAGTAGTTTTTCTCTTGTATTAGTTCTGATGTAATAACTGGCCACAGTTCAGAAATGGATTACCATTAGCATGCTTGAAATACTCAATCCTCTTGTTTTGCAAAAGAATTTATATGTACCCTACATGAAGAATTTTATATGTTCAGTAGAAAGCATGCCTATGCCTTTTTAGGCATGTTTGAAGGCATCCACATATCTCGCGTGGCATAATACCATGTCTACTCTGATCTGTTAGTTGACTGAAAGCAGTGGTAGCAGAGCATGCAGGGCAGCGGCGGCGGGCAGTGTTATTAGCGTTATTACTGTAACGACACATTTTTCCAACCAAAGTTTCCTGTGGCAAATATTTGTAAGCAAGAAAGAAATTCCAATTGCTTTCATCTATCAAGCATTTGCAATGACGTGCAAATACTATGCCTGCGTTCTTTTTGGTCAGAGACAGTGATAATTGACTAATCCTTTGCAGCCAGAGTCCGTTTATGTCTTTGAAACAACTCCTAAGTTCATCACATTACGACTTTCTCCCTTTTAATAACAGAAACAGCTAGTGCTTTGTTTTGAAAGCGTTAATGATGCAAATTCCAGTTGTCTTGGGCTATTCAAGCAAAGAAGTAATGAAGCCCCATTATTACTTTTGAGTTTGTGACAAAGCAAGCAGTTATTGGTTGTAAAATCCACAGGGCCTCACACCAAAATAGTTCATTATCAATTATTGTATTTTGTGTTGTCCTTTGATACCCATTGTGGCATTTTTTGAGTTTATTTATTCACTTTTCTTTCTGCAAACATGAATTTAAGTAATAATAATTCCTGTGTTCAAAAATGGTTTCAAGAATTTTGATATATTAATAAACACAGCATGAAATCAAAATAATCGTTGTGCATTCTTGTTGCATATTTTATTGTTTCCAACAGTTGTTTTTCCAAGTGGGTAGTGATAAAACTCAAAAGTTTATAGAAGCTGTTGTGTGTTTAAAAATCGATCGTTTTTCTGACAAAGAAGCTGTTCTGGATTAAAGTCATAAACAGGATCTTTGTAAATTCTGTGTTTTGGAAGGCGTCAGTGACATATATTCTAATTATCTTGCACTTTTCAAGCAGAAGAGTGATGCAGCCTTACTAGTTTTGGATAAGAAAGGAAAAGGATTTTTGTTTTCTTGATGTCAACCAAGACCATGCCGTTCTCAAAGTCAAGTTAATAGCCTCTTTTTTAGAATTAGAAATCTTAATTTTTCTTCAGTTTTGTGCTTAGCACTATTTTTTTCCATTGTAGTACTAGTTTCCTAAAAATGTTTCTTATAAAAACATGCATTTGTTTTACTTTGTGCATACAAGTCTCCTTCCTAATAGTTATTTTGTTTTTTGAAAAAGTCAGTCACAGTTTTAAATGAGAAGGGGTGTTTCTCAGTGAACACATAAGGGCATGGCCATGGACCTCCATTACACTTGCTTTGCTCACTCAAAAATAACAAAGACTTGGGGGAGCTTTGTGCCATCTCTGATGCAGGGATATAACATAGCAGTTTACATGTGCTGCTCATATGCCTTAAATCAAGCAGTCAAGACCACCCAAATTGTTTGAACTATGCATTTATACAAAAATTCAGAAAAATATTGTTAAAGTAGCATCGGTGTTATTTGAATGCAAATAAGGTTGATTTTGCTGTAACAGAATTTAATATTTGTGCATGGTCGTGCTCCTGAGGACATGCTAGTAAGTGAGCAACACCAAAATGTGACTTGCATATCTCAACCAACTTCCCAGTCAGAAACATCACATGTGCTTGCTTGGTTCAGCTCTCCTCTTGTCCTGATGTAGCATCCTTATTTAATCCCTCCATGGTTTAAGCTGTAGAAATAGCCTATTATGTATTTAAAACCCAACACCCAAAGCACTGTGTATTGAGATACTACCTATGTCTGACACATTGACCAGATATGCACACACCAGCCAGATATACCCAAGAGATGTTTTGTGACTCTGTTAATGCTAAATTACGGAGAGCTGGTTAAAGAAGCTGTTCTTCTGCAAGTGGAAAATGCTGGAAAGACACTGAGCAGTACAGCCATAATGCACATTAGAAATTCCATTGAAGCACTGCAGCATACGTTCAAGTGGAGAAGGTGGAAGAAAGCAAGAAACTTTTGCCCAAATGCCAATGTTCATGGGTCTCTTGACATAACAGATGCCTTGTTTTATGTTGACCAGCTGCAGATTTCATTGGATCCAGAGGACAGTATTACGACCACACCAATAGCAATTGAAGATGTTTTATAAGAAGAAGCAGTACCTTTGTAGATTTGGAACATTTGCAGAGGTTGAGAGGTGAGTTTGTATCACCCAATGTTATCAAATTGTGTGGAAGACATCTAAGTGATGATGAAATTAGTGTCTTGTCAAAGGGACTTAATTTTGCCCCAACTCCTATAGGATTGGTTAAAACTCAAATGAAAATGGACATAGAACAATTTAACAAAAGAATGTGATTGAAGTATTTTTTTAGAGATCTACCATGTACCATCTAACTGGCAACCACCTAAAGGCGATGGAGCATTGGAATTGTATTTGGAAACATTGGAGAAGGAGCTTATGTCATTATCATCAAATAGAAAACAGTTAAGTTATGTTAGTAATACAGAACTTTTAGCTCTAGCAAAACTTTGATCAGATAGGAGTATAGGTATTAAGGGGGCAGACAAAGGATCAGCTGTTGTGGTTTGGGACAGGGAGGACTACATTAAGGAGGCAAACAGACAGAGGACGAGGTCACATACCAGAAATTAGATGCAGATCCATCAGTGGAGGTAGGGGAGGTTGTTAATAATGTTATAGGTAGTTTAGGAGAAGAACCGGTATTACAGAGGACTTTAGATCATATTTATAGGTAGCATCTCCCAGGTTAGGTAGATTTTATCTTTTGCCTAAAATTCAAAGGACCTCTAGTTGTAATAGTGCTACAGAGAACATTTTAGAATATTTAGACTTTCATCTTAGTCCTCTATTTTATTTAAGTCCTTAATATGTTAAGGATAGCAACCATTTTCTTTCTCTTTTGTCTAGTCTCTCTGATATGCCAGAAGATGCAATATTACGTACTGCAGATGTTGTGGGTCTTTACCCAAGCATTCCTCGTGAAGAGGGTCTTCAGGCTATGAGGGAGATACTGGATAGAAGAGAAGAAAACACTGTTTGCACAGATAGTTAAGTCAATTTAGCTAAAACAGTCTTAGAAAATAATGTGTTTGAATTTAATTGTTGTTTTTATAGACAGAAGTTAAGTACAGCTTAATGTACAAAGTTTGTTCCAGCACATGCCAATATATTCATGTTTAGGTAAGAGGAAGAGCTTTTGGGTAGATTACAGTACACCCTAGTGGTATGATGAAGGTATTTAGATGATTGTTTTTTATATGGACCCGTGGTAGAGACAGGTTAATGCAGTTCCAACAATACATTAATGAGAGCCATTCTAACATTAATTTCACGTTTCAAGATTAAAGTAGTAAAATTAGTTTCCTAGATATTTCAATTTGTAGATCAGGGAATAGACTTGAAACAGATCTTTTCTGTAAAGATACTGACATACACCAATTCCTACACAAGAAATCATTGCGTCCTGCACATATTATTAAGAATTCCATACCTTATAGTCAGACAGTTAGATTAAGGAGAATATGTTTTGAGGAGAGTAATTTTGAAAAGAGAACAGCTGAACTTACTAAGTAGTTTGTGAAACGTGGTTATAAGGAAGAACAGTTTTCTGTGCATGTGCAGATAGAGAGAGAAGAAAGTTAGACAGGAGGGGATTAATGTAAAGCAGGGAAAAAAACAAGAAAGAGATGAAAGAACTCCACTAGTTTTAGCATATCACCCTGCACTAAGCAACATCAGAGATCTTATTTGTAGGTCACAGAGTATTTTAAATAGTTCAGACAAGTGAAGAAAAGCCTTTCCAGAGGAACCATTCATCTCCTTTAGAAGAGCTAGGAATCTAAGGTATGTTTTATTTAGAGCTAAGTTACCTTCAGCAGGTTGTAGGGATGGTGGTAGTTTACGTGTAGAAAAAGTAGACATCGGATACGTCAGTTAGTGGAGGAAGGTGAGGAGGGAGTTTTGAGTGTTAGGCTAGACTATGATTCAGCAGAATTAGTTTACATGTTAGAATGCACAGTTTGTAGAAAGAGGTATGTAGGAAGTAGCAACACAAAATTTAGAATGAGATTTAATAACTACAAATCATTTAGTAGAAAGTTTCAGAGAGGTTCAACAGTACAAAAGGCAGATTTTTTCCAACACTTTAGATTAGAGGGACACAGTCAATTTTTGGAGGATATCAAAGTTAGATTTTTAGAATAGCTGTACAGTGACAATAGACATAGGGAGTTGTTTTGGCCGTTTCAGTGACATACATTTAAACCTCAGGGACTAAACAATAGAGAGGCAGGAATTTAGTTAGCATAGTCCAGGTGCTCGTTTTTAGTATCTTTTGTTTTGTTTTATCATTCTTTGTTCTTTTGTTTCTTAGCTATGTCTCCCTTGGTGATAATCATTACTCTATCCCCTTACATAATTTTCACTTTATGTATTTATGTATAGTGTTTTATTGTAAACTAAGTTTATTGTAAGTATTGTTATTGGAATTCCCATATGTTATATGTGTAATCTACCCAGAATGTATTTAAGCAGGAGTAGAAATCTGTATGAGCAGTAATTCTGATGAAGATAAGATTGAAACATTAAAATGACGGTGTATTTTTGAAGTGTTTTCAAGCAGTTAAAGTAATGGCTAAATAGGTGTTGCATTGCCAAGAACATTGTAAATGTTATCATCTATAGAATAGAAACTGTATATGACCTAACCAGTGGCAGTGGGCAGTGCTTGTATTATATGCATTTTCCCCCAAAGTATTAATGTAAAGCATTCACAAATTGTAAATTTTGAATTTGACATATTTCTCCTCCATAATAAGAGACATTTTCAATCTTTATTTGTTGTGATATCATTAAAAATAACAGCCAATTCCTTTCTCATTGACATGTTAACCATCCTCATTCCTGGCCATGCTAATACTCCAAATTTGATAGTGAATGTGGAGGAACAATTGAAATCATTTTTGGCCTTGTTTGTGTTGCAGTTTCTGTTATGAAATATGCAAATGATAGTGTTGTGCTATCAATTTGCAAAAATTATGTATGGCTGTCATTTCAAATTTGAACTAGTGAAAATTTGCTATCGAAACCTTCATGCTTATTGAAAATCAAACTGTGTTAAAATCCCGATGAGAGGGAGTGGGGAGCTTTAGCCTGACACTTTTTTGCAAAGGAAAAAGTTTTGTGTTTAAATTAAGGAACTGTCATTAGCATAAGTTTGAACCTTTGTACCATTATTTGATTGTCAAACCTCTCTATAAACAATGAATCATAGTCTTGCTTGCACCAGTGGTTATTAAATCATACTTTAATTGTAATACATTTTAGTGCATTTGCCATAAGTGGTTTTTTAGTTTATTAATCAGTGGCAGACATTTTCTACAAAACTGTATTTTTTGAAGCACACAAAGTAATATTTGCTACTTTTTACCTTAAAAGTAATGTATTACAGTATTTAAGAACATCAACACTAACACAACAAATGCTTATTACAGTTAAAGGGAAATAGTTCATTTTCTTGAATCACAATATTCCTGTTCACATGGTTTACTCATTCAAGCTGAGGTAAAAGAACAGCTCATTTCTTTTGCTGGTTTAGTGGTTAAGAAGGTTTTCTAAGTTGAGAGATTTCAAAAATATTTATTCATTTACCAAAGCATGAAGTTGCTAACTCTAGATGAATTCAAGGAGTTCCGAGCATAGAACAGAGTTCAATTCATCCCACTGAAGCTTCTTTCTGTAGTAGTAGTTCCTATTGGGATTATTTTTGATATCTGCAAAAATGCACTAAACGTTTTTGATAAAATAAAAACAATGTACGTTGACTTTTTGAATAATGAAATTTTGTTGTATTTTTGCACTTTAACTGATTGACTTGAAGCGTGCTTAAGAGTATGTGTGTTTGAAAACTTTTTAGGCAGTTCACCTTAGCCTACATTTCATCACTTTTGCCAATAATCAGTGAAGTGTCTGCTGCTGCTATTAATGCTGTCGGCTTGATTCATCCCCAACTTTCAATTTCTTAATGTCACTTCTGATTTGCTGAAAAACTGGTGATATATTATAAAGATAAAAAATTGCTTTATACTGCAGAAAAATTGACCTTAAACGCTTTTGTTATCTTGAGAACATTGACCAGGGCAACAACACTGAGGGCATAATACTGCCATATATTACCAGGTACTTACTGTGGCCTTTCAAAACCCCTAATAAAATTGAAAGGATAAACTCAGTTTTATTTAAACAAGGGAAATTAAAATTTGAATATTGTGATCAACATTTGCCAATGGTCACTGCTGCATTGCAGGCAAAAAGAAAGCTTCAACATGGTTAGCAGAGGTACCACTTAAATTGTGCACTAGATCTAGCTTTATTTTGTGAAATATTCTAGAATAGCAATAATTCAACAGATGACATTTGTTTTCAATACTTAAGATATTATTTCAACAACATTTCCGTCTTCAGTAAGTGTCCATATTATTTATATATTGATTTTGAGGGTTACTATTTCAAGGGTTGGGTCCCACTTTGTGCCACTATTGTGGTGATGCTCCACTCTTGACAATGATGTATTAAAGCACTTTGTCTGTTGATATATATACATATATATCTGAAGAAGAATTATTCGAAACGGGTTTAACACATTCCAACCAAACATAAACATGCAGTTGAAGCTACCAAATGGCAAAAACGAAATACTTTGGAGACATT
>JANTCA010069972.1:0-15624 GCA_024741275.1 Chironex yamaguchii
ATATATGTATATATGTATATATGTATATATGTATATATGTATATATGTATATATGTATATATGTATACGTGTATATGTGTATATATGTATATATGTATATATAACTGGTATTTTTTCATTGTGCGAAGTGGAACTATTTAAGAAAAATAAGAAAAAATGAATGTATTCTGTGTGGTTCCCTGGAGTGGTTGTTAAGACTATCAAAGAATTCTCTCTGTGTAATGTTCAATTGTATTCTTTGTAATTGGGCATTTCTGTAGTTGTTCACACGCCGTTTAGATGTGAAGGTATTTAAGTTTGTTCTGATAACAACAATCGAAGTTTCTAAGAAATTCATTGCTGTACGAAACGTTGTGTAACAAACTACAAGATTTATTTTCTTGTTGACAGTCTATAATGAGTCTCGATCAGCGTGATTATTTGTACCCCTGACATATCGTGTTCTCACAACTTTAATGTTGTCCGATGATAAGGTTTGGACAAGTGTAAATACGAACCCTGAAAAATTGTCATCGACTTGGTCAGAAACTGGGGAATAGATCAGTTGTTTTGACGTAAATATGAAGGTAAATAATTGATTGGAGTCATTGACTAATTTATGTCTTGGCAAGAGTTATGGCTAATACGAGTGATTATGGCAGTCTCTGATAGACCTCGCGAATCCTATGTCTGACAAGACGGTTCTCCTGATTGATAAACCCGCCTTAGCAAAGAAAATAAAAAATTTGTAATTCATCCGCCTTTTTGAAGAAGAAAATGATTCATCCGTGAATTTTCGACCCACAAGACCTTAGTCATTCGATAGAAGGAGGGATACATAGCGCCTAGCCTCAGCAAATAAAGTATAAAATTTGTAATTTACTCGCCTTTTTGAAGAACAAAACGATCCATCCGTGAATTTTCGACCCACAAGACCTTGTCATGCGATAGAGTAAAAGATAGATATTACGTAACCTTAACGAATGTCACTTAGACGTGTGAATTAGTAATTTAAACTATTGTGCGTTGGAGCAAACTATCATGATCTCTCACTGATCTTTCACTTTGCAGCTTAAATCCCTTTTAGTTGTCAAGCTCATAAAATTCTACGTATCCTTATCTTGCTATAGGGCCGTTTTTGGTATTGCGTAGAAACCATCTCATGCTATACCATATCATCCTATAACATACCATTCACTCTAATATTTGCCATTTCCGTTCCATCCCATTTCTTTCCATCTCATACTGCTGTACGCCATTCTATCCTGATCAATACCATGCTATGCCGAACATTACCATGCTATACCAAGCCATTTCACAGTATGTCATTCTTTGCCTTGCCGAACCATGCCATGTCGGAGAGAAGAGTCATGCTTTTGTAATAGAAATTATATAAGCCACTTACTTGTTTATTCATCTTGACTTTTCTAGATAACCCCCAACCCAATTAAGCCCTCCTTTCGTTTTACACCCCCCCCCCCCGCAAAAAAATACAAACTTCAATGGGTGCTCCCCCCGAGCTTAAAAGAGCTTTTACGGTAGATGTAAAGCAGTTGTTTATCGCTGCAAGAATTCATTACCCTTTCATCTTGTGTTGTGACGTAGTACTATCAGTATCTATATGTTTTTCCCAAGGTCAGTGGCGGGTGTGAGTTTGAGTAACGTAATTATTTGATAGGTTTTTAGTTAGTTTGGAAGTTAGATTTAGAAATAAACCTAAATTGTTGCGAACTGGGATTATCCCAAGTATTATATGTGAGCACAAGAATCCGAGCAAGCTAGATTGTTTGTTGCCCAACCCGTAGACAAACCAGTTGAAACTGCAGCATTAATTGTAAATGATCATTTATGTTGCTCGTAGAAAAAAGACCAGCGAAAATCAATGGTGGGAATTGTATGATCCAAATACAAGAAGGTATTACTATTATAATGCCTCGTCACAGAAAACGGTATGGAGAAAACCGAAAGATGGTGACATCATTCCGCTTGCTAAACTGCAGGTATGTGACGGCGCCAAAATTAAATTAATATGCAGACGGATGTTAATTTTGATGATCTCAGTTCGTGTTGCTGATCAATATTATGCGGAAACAAATTCTGATCATTGCTAGTAGGTAGGGCCTCCGAGTGACAATATTTTTTGTGCAGTAATTACGGCATTAGGACCTGTCATACGAGAAATCTTAGCCCGCTTTATCGGGCTCCTCGGGTTTGGCGAGATCCCGCTTTGGTAGATAGACTATCATAAAACGCAACTCGCTATCACATGAGAGCCGGGCTGACCTGGCTAACGGAGATCTCACTTTTGCCAAGTGAGATCCTGGTTAAATGGGCTGAATCTTTTCCTTTTGATAGCTCCAGCTGGGAAAAGCGGGCTGAAAATCATTCGAAATCATGATTTTGAATGCGGGAAACGAAGAGAGTGTAAACAAATGTCACGTGATTTTTTTCAACCCCCCAAACCGGGCCTGAAAATTTCATGTGATAACGAGCTAATTTTAGCCCGGTTAAGCGGACTCACATGATAAGGCCCTTAGTTGGATAAATTCCCAGCTACTTGCCTTAGATCTGGCAAAGTTTTTGCACCCATGGCCTTTAGGATCTCGAAATATGTACGTTGATTGGAAAGAAAAAAATTAACTATGCATATCATTTCGATGATTGTGTTTCAGAAGAGAAGTTCCGAGACACATGATAGTGTCATATGAGCATATGCTAGATTTTCCAGAAATGCAACAAACACATTCTATTTTTACTTTTACTGGGAAGAAAAAGGGCTGGTCGCGGGAGGTATATCTAACTTATAACTATGAATCTTACGTCAGATAGAGCTCAAAGAAGCAGCCTGGTTACCAGGGCACAGTTGTGTAGATGGACAAACTTAATACACATGGTACCGTGCACATTATTGGAATTACCCGAGTAGAATAATATCAGTTATTCAAATTGTCAAAACATATTTCATATAATCCCGCAGTTTCATAATATTTTGCCACAGTCTGACAATCTCAAAAACGTATCTTGATCGATAATTTCAAAGGACAATATTTTTATCGTTATTTCGTTTGAAAATGTTTTTATACAAAGATTATGTTTAGCGTAAACAAATGTATTGAACGTGGAAAAGATCATTCTCGCCATAGTTGTGTATATTGTCGAGAGAAAAAGCTAAGTCAAAATTCATTTAAATGATAATTTCCTGTGGCAGCATATGGCTTCGCAGATTTTCTGTAGCAATTTACCTCCACATTTCGAAGAGCATGGTACAATCCATGATAGGGAACGCGTTGAGATATTAAAATTCTCTTGATTCCCATGTTTTCGCAAAGAACCACATTTTAAAGGCAGTATTGAGCAGTCAATTTTTAACCACCCATGGCAGCAACAATATATTAATGGTGATGAATAATTAACGAAAGTCAGGCCTCTTCCGACACACGGTGATATCTTTTTGTGTTGAACAGCACAAAAAAGGTGGGGTATTTACCTCAAAGTGTTTATGTTTCAAAGCATCGCTGGTCAAAGCGTTGCTGGTCAAAGCGTTGCTGGTCGTTAATCTACCCATAGGTCAAATTGTGTTGGTCATGCACTCAGCAGGGCTACCAGATCCGTGTTTGGTCTGTTGTTTATGCAGAATGCAATTCCTATGTTTTAGTTCACGTTGGTCGACCTAGTTTCGATTTCAAGAGGTAAATATACTGCTTTCATTATTACCAACGCCAGTAGATTATTGTTTTGCCAGGGTTTGTCGGTCTGTCTGTCTGTCTGTCTGTCCGTATGCCTGCTCGTTAGCAAGAAAACCCCGAAACAGTATGGATTTCTGACGATATTTTTAGTTTGTCCGATCTGAGATAGGCAACAAATGAGTAATTTGTGGGGATCTTCCGAATGAAATTCTGGATTCTGGATCACTTTTTCGGCAATGAAACCATTTTGTTAGTGAGGAAGTTTTCATGGGGATACCTCAGTTGCCGTATTTGGTAATGATATCTTTATAAACGAGGCAAGGAATGGCATCATCATGGGGAATACCCATGTTGTTTCAATAATAATACTAGCTTGGCGAGGGTAGCACTCCCTGAGTGCTTTTAGCAGTTGCATTGGAATTGCAAGATATCGTTACCAAATATGGGCTCTACTAATAAGCGCCATGACACTTGGATTATCCTCAAAAGGATTTTCTCGCTAGTTGTGGTTTAACGAAGATATCATTGCCAAATATGGGCGCTACTAATAACCGGCATGGTACCTGGATTATCCTCACAAGGATTTTCTCGCTAGTTGTGGTTTTATGAAGATATCATTGCCAAATATGGGCGCTACTAATAAGCGCCATGGTACCTGGATTATCCTCACAAGGATTTTCTCGCTAGTTGTGGTTTTATGAAAACGTTTTGGGGTATTTTGCAAACTAACAAACCAACCAACAAACAAATAAACAAACCCTGGTGAAAACGTAACCTCCTTAGCGGAATTAATTAAGAGCTGAGTTTGCTTGGCTGTTGGCGTTTCAAATACTAAATGGAAAAATTTGGAGCAGTTTGGTTGTGATTAGTTTGACTTTGTTCTTCCTGTCATGATCGATGTCAGCCACCTAAAAGTGGACTGAGCACAAGGTCGCCTTGTTCTTCCTCTCACAGTCGATGTCAGCCACGTTAAAGTGGATTGGCCACCAGCTCGCCTTGTTCTTCCTCCCGCGGTCGATGTCAGCCACGTAAAAGTGGATTGACCACAAAGCTCACTTTTTTCGTCCTCCCGTAGTCGATGTCAGCCACCTAAAAGTGGACTGACCACAAGCTTGCCTTGTTCTTCCTCTCGCCGTCGATATCAGCCACCTAGAAGTGGATTGACTACAAGACTCACCTTGTTCTTCCTCCCGCGGTCGATGTCAGCCACCTAAAAGTGGATTGACCACAAGGCTCTCCTTGTTCGTCCTTTCGTAGTCGATGTCAGCCACCTAAAAGTGGATTGGCCACCAGCTCGCCTTGTTCTTCCTCCCGCGGTCGATGTCAGCCACGTAAAAGTGGATTGACCACAAAGCTCACTTTTTTCGTCCTCCCGTAGTCGATGTCAGCCACCTAAAAGTGGACTGACCACAAGCTTGCCTTGTTCTTCCTCTCGCCGTCGATATCAGCCACCTAGAAGTGGATTGACTACAAGACTCACCTTGTTCTTCCTCCCGCGGTCGATGTCAGCCACCTAAAAGTGGATTGACCACAAGGCTCTCCTTGTTCGTCCTTTCGTAGTCGATGTCAGCCACCTAAAAGTGGATTGACCACAAGGTCGCCTTGTTCTTCCTCCCGCGGTCGATGTCAGCCACGTAAAAGTGGATTGACCAAAAGGCATACCTTGTTCGTCCTCCCATAGTCGATGTCAGCCACCTAAAAGTGTACTGACCACAAGCTCGCCTTGTTCTTCCTCTCACAGTCGATGTCAGCCACGTTAAAGTGGATTGGCCACAAGCTCACCTTGTTCTTCCCCCCGCGGTCGATTTCAGCCACCTAAAGGTGGGTTGACCACAAGCTCGTCTTGCTCTTTCTTTCACAGTCGGTATCAGCCACCTAAAAGTGGATTAACTACAAGCTCGTCTTGCTCTTTCTTTCACAGTCGATATCAGCCACTTGGAAGTGGATTGACCACAAGCTCACCTTGTTCTTCTTCTCACAGTCGACGTCAGCCACCTAAAAGTGGATTGACCACAAGGCTCGCCTTGTTATTCCTCTCACAGTCGATGTCAGCCACCTTAAAGTGGATTGACCACAAGCTCACCAATATTGTTTTGGTCTCATTTTGTCTTTCAAACATGACCATTGTCACTTTCACAATGGTACGTTTAGACCACAATGCTTTCAGGAGACCGTATCAAATCCCATCCATAGGTGGATTTGAACCAATTCACGCCAGCCTGGTGATTTATAGATAGCGCCACTTATGTTATAACTTCTTACATTAGGAAACGAGCACTGTTCAGATGAAAATATGATTCTGTTTGGAAAGGCTCTATTTATTTACAAACCAGTGTGGATATGAAGATCTTGTTTACATTACAAATGAAGGTTGGAGTTTTCTTCCTGTGATCCAACGAATTTATTTTACGTGCATTTATTGCTGTCGTAAAAATTTCAGCGTACCATTAAAGCTTTATGTGCAAACGAAAGACAGAGGCGCCTTACCGTAGACTTTTTTGAGCTTAACATCAACAGTGGTAAATGGTACATACAGTAGTGCTAATATTTATAGGGTAGTCATCGCTTCGGGATTATGGACACCAAAATAATAATTAATAATGCAGAGAACTAGGTGTGAATCGTTAAATTAGTTTGTGTGATCATTGGTTGAGAACGTACAGTGATTTCTGGGTTGCTTAGGAACCGTGGAGAATGACGTTATTAAAAGAGCACAAATAATGGACGTTCACATCAGACCAGTTAACGTCTATTTGAACTGAATGAATGAACAAGTTGCATACACAAATTTGTATCTTGTTTTTAAACAGTGAGAAATATAGGATCCTTGGACTTTACAGTCGTGAATGCGACAAAGCCTTGGAATCTTGCTGGTTTCCTGAGCTGTAGAAAGAGAAGGTAGTTTTTCCTTGGCATTTCAGTCGATCAGCGGTGTGAAGACACTGTTGTTTGCTGCCCAGACGACGTTTTCTAGCATGTATAGACTTGATTTCTAAATTTTTCTGGTTGAATTTGTTACCTTCTTCTAGGAAGTTTTGTTTTCGTTGGGGTCTGATTGTTTGTTGGTTGGTCCGTTAGCAATGTAACCCTAAAGGTGTAAACTCTGAAATTTTTATAGTATACTGGTGTACCAACCGGCTCCAGATTATTCTCTTTTGCTGGTTATCCAGATCAACTCCTGTATTCTGGATTTCCTTTGAATTTTTGCTGATTACACCGTCATAAAACTGCAACAAGTGAGGAAATGGTCCTGGGGAAAACCCAGTTACTATGACGCCAGTTAGTACTGCTCATTTGAATATTCCGAAAACGTGAATGCCCACCATTGGCTTGGCGGAGATTTGCGTTCTACGAGTACTTTTAATTAGATATAAATTATGAAAACTGCATTTAATTTAATTTGTACGAGTACTTTTAATTAGATATAAATTATGAAAACTGCATTTAATTTAATTTGTTCTCGACTATGGCCTAGTGCTTGCCCTAGACAGTGTCAGTTTTTTCGTGTGCTTATTTACGATGTATGTCCACCAAATGCCGAAAACTGCTACTTGTTTATTTATTACTGGATGCATCTGAATTGGCATGTTTCTTACCATGAACCTTACTTTTAGTGTCGACCAATAAGTTTCGGCATAAACTCATAATTGACGTGACCAGGCACGTGTCTTAGCTATTTCGTTAATGAGAAAACTACATCTGTTGTAATGAGTCCAAAATGTGCTACCCATTGCGAACTTAGCAAGAAGTATGTTTTTTGAAGTGCCTATTATTTGCCATTTGGTTAGCTGGTTGTCATTTGAGTAACAATGATTATTGACTGTCTGCTAAATAGACCTATTATCAGTGGCGTAATTCAAGGGGGCACTGGGGCGGCCACCCCCTGGCAGGTCATTCTCAAATTTTGGGCCCACTTAGACTAACATAAGAAGATACCTGTAAAAAAAAAATGTATTAGTAGGGCCCCCTGTGAGCTGTTTGCCCCTCCTGGCCGAGAAGGTCAGTTACGCCCCTGCCTATTATGCAATTATTGGAATTGACTGACTAATGTAACGACTCTTTTGTTAATTGGGATTTCCATGACAAGTTGACTTGTTGGAGCGGAATAAGATCGATATTTGTATTCCGATATCTTTGTTGTATTTTTAATGGTTTTTATGAGATAGTAACTGAAGGCCTTGAGAAAAGGAGATGTACAGTGCTAAACTACCAAATTTTTGATTTCTTAGTCACTCGCTGGGGAGGCTCCTATTGACCAAATAACCGATTGTTCCAAAAAGCTCGGGTGAAATATTGGTCTAGGTAGCATCTTTTATTAAGACAGCCTTGTTATATACATACACTCAAGCTGGTGACTCAGAAGCGCCTTTGGCAAAACGTATGTGTTGTGAGCGGAAGGTTTTGGGTTCGAGTCTTCTTTTGATTGTGTAACTTTCAGTAACCTCTTAGTATCGCAGACTTGGCAAGAAATAGTGGTAGGTAATAAATGCCAAAGCGATACGACAATTACCTTCTGTGCAGCAAGGGTCATGTTACAATTCCACGTCTACCTCACAGAGGCGTCCTTGTTGAAAGGGATCGGTACCTTGCCTTCTAGTATGGCAGTTCCTTGTAGAAATGAATGTCTTCGATGTGACCACATGTGGATGCGCTTTTTCCTAAATTTTAGCTGCTTAGTGCAGTAGAATAGGCGTCAGATTTGCAGTCGTAAGACCCGAGTTCGAAACTCCGATGTCACAATCGCAATTTTTCTTGTTCGTGTGCATACCTGCTCAGTCAACATGGAAGACCGTAGTGGTGGCAGTTGCTTAACAGTGAAAGGGTGGGTTGGCTAAAAAAAGACGTGGAAAAATGACTATGTTATTTCATTTTCATGCTTTTTGACGCACGTGGAATCAGGACACGAGCTTCATCTTTTTGGCATGTTTCAAACTGTGTAAAACTTTATTGTGTAAGTGTTACCTTCGATATTTTGTTATCATGTGAGTGCTAGGTCTTTCTCTTTCCTTATAGCAAATAAAAGCTCGAGAATCAACTAGGAAACCGTCAGAAGATTCATCATCTAGAGGGACAAGCCGAAAAGGAAGGAGTGGGTCGAAATCAGGGGGCAGTGCCGATGGCATGCAAGGAGCCAGTAGTCGCAGTCTACAACAGCCAAAGTACGAAAATGTGGATATTAGTGTAAATATGAAAAATGACTTGCGTTTAATAGACAGTACTGATAGCGACCAGAATATCACATTTGTGCCATTGTCGGAACCAATGAAACGAAAAGTATCAAGAAGTTCGTCATTGGGAGAACCGGACTCATATGCGTATACGCGCGGACCTTCGAAATCGAAGTCGATGAGAGAGGGAAACCGTTATAAAGTGTCTTCGAAAGATGACTTACAGATGCACATCAAGGGCTCAGGTACAACAGCCCCCAATCGCGCACCCCCGAAGCCTCCAAGACAGATAGTAGGTTTAGCGGCAGAACCAGACATTGAAGAAGAGGTCAAAGACAACCCTGAAGCACATGTGTACGATAAGCCCGAAGCACAGCTATATGATAACCCCGCAGTACACCTTTATGATACACCAGAGGAGATGGAGCGAGCCGATCCTGACAGGATGGAGACAGAGGAAAGTGGTCAGAGATGGACTCTTAAACTAAATGGCACAACTTCAAAAGAGAAGGTACTTGATATTCCGTATTTTCCCTTTAATTTGTGCAATGGTTTACATGTAAAAGATTTAAAGATACCTCGTTTACAAAACAAGGAAGTCACTGTTCTGCAAGTCCATTGATCTTAATAGTGTTCACATGTGTGCCAAAAATGGATGTTGAATCCATCTCAGGTGTAAATGAGCTGAAAAGTGGAGACCTTGATTAATAGCCGTACCTTTCATATTGTGATTTCTCGGCTGAACAGTGCGATTTTGCCAAACGACAGTGGCAAAATTATGCGTGATTCGAAAGAGGTCAATCATATATAGTTTTAAATCTGTTTTATAAATATTCACCGACCTAATCCCTTGATGGAAATTACGGTTTGTTATCGTACAGTGGATTTTCTTTAGCATCATTGCACGTGTAGTTAGGAACGGGCCGGATTTGTTCGAGAGGGTTCACCTTATGTCTTAGATGGTGTTTAAAGGTGTTAACTCGAAAATTGCATCTAATTTTTTCTCTAATGGTCTGGAGGAGGGTGCGTGTATTCGACACGGTTGACGCATGTTTGAAGAGGGCGTGTCTTGTATTTCCAATTGTGTATAAGGGTGCGTTAATTCAAGTGCGCAACTGCGCAGCTGGTGTTTCAAACAGTCCGTAAGGAGCGCGTTTATGTGGGACAGATCTTGTGTTTCAGGTGGACTTCAAGAGTGTGAATTTAAGTGCGAAAATACGTCATATGTGAATATCTCATTAAGAATACATGTTGGCATATTCCTCTCCTATCTCTGCTTTTAGACAAAAACTATTGAAAGACCAACTCGACCTGCTCCTGCTGCCCCAGCAGTCTTGGGGCAGTCACCTTTGATGACTCGAACTTTGGATGGGAGACGACGTTTACCTGATCTAGACGTCGTTACCAATAGAACACCTCTTCAGAAATCAAAAAGTCTAAAACAAAGCCCGGGGACGCCTCCATGGGTCCAGGCAACCCCAAAGCAAGAGATCGAGGATGTGGAAATTGGCAGAGAAACACCGAAGTCACCTTTTAGTCAAATGATGGCTGAAGTTGAAGAATACAATAAAGCGAATCCATCTCCTTCAGGAATGATCAGTGAGGAGGCTGAGGAGGGCAAGTACGTGTCGTGTTTCAGTTGCGCAACATTTGCTCGTTGATGCCTCTCTCTTTAAAAGAAAAGATAACGTGTACCTTATCATTCAGGATTGAAAATCAATCTTTATATTTAACAGTTTTATTTTTATACTCTGGTAATCACCTATGTGGTATCTTGTTTAAGTCAGGGGCACTGGTATCGTCATAGTTTTAGATTGTATCATACGTTAGTGATTCATTGGAACCGCGACGAAAAGAGATCGTTATTTGGCCTTGAAAGTCAAACATTTGATGAAACGAGTAGTGTTGCATCACTGGTCACCTGGCAGTGTAAAAGCTGGAAATAGCGTACTTAAGGCCAGTTCGATTGACGTAGGTAGTTTGTTTCTGCATGGAATACTTCAGGCTGTAATAAACCTGACTAATATGGCAAGTCAAAAACATTTATTTAGGTATGATAAGGATCTTTGGTGTCCTCGGTCATTTGAAGTTTCTTTGTGATAACAACATATTTTACATAAGTTGTTAGATTCTTCGTGAATCGTTGTGAATTTAGCCTTTTAACTTCAACTTTTAAGTTCACAACGATCAAATTCTGTAAAGCTGCTATACGGCGACATAATATCTGGGAAGAACCAAATAACTAGCCTATTTAGCAAAGAACTTCTGAAAGTGATCTTAATACCCTTTCAGAAGACAAATCGTCCATTCACGAATTTTCGACCTATAAGGCCTTAGTTTTGCGACAAAATATCTGGGAAGATCTCAGATAACTAGCCTATTTAGCAAAGAAGTTCTGGAAGTGATCTTAATGCCCTTTCAGAAGACAAATTGTCCATTCACGAATTTTCGACCTACAAGGCCTTAGTTATGCGACATAATATCTGGGAAGATCTCAAATAACTAGCCCATGTAGCCAAGAAGTTACAAATCAGTAATTTCTGTTCCAGCCACTGTACGCCAAGCTTCAATTCCTCCTAGAGAACAGCCATCTTGCGCTTGTAAAGCCAGTATGATTCCCCAAAAATGCGATTCTACCGCAGGTCAACATTAGAAACTTCACAATGCGCCAAAATGTATGAGGACGACAATTTTCGGATAATCGACGCTTTCGTATATTGGAGTCTGTCTGCATTAAAACAAGAAAACCAGTAATCTGTAGGCAGAACGAGTTCGTTGTTTCACTTGGACTCTTCCAATAATGCTTTGTTTCTTGATTTTCTCTTTGTTTCTTTTCCCCTTCTTGTTTATGATTGGCTAGTTTCGATACTTGTTTCATATAAAAAGGTTGCCATATATCGATATTTTCCTTTCTGACGATTCGTACTCTGAAGAATGTTAGACAAGGAAAGCTTTTAAGTATGTTTTCGGCGTAATGTCGCAAATTTCCAAGGTTTGTACGACAAAAAGTTTGTTCAATTTTCCTGACTGTAAACTTGTATCCAGATTTTTGTTTCATCATCGTAGATATTGGAAGGTCAGACGAATTATAGTAAGCAATATGATTTAAGTCTGTTTTGATTTATAATCGCAGAATGGGTGTTGGCCTGGTTATTGCCGTCTTGAAATTGGAACAACGATATTGGAATTAAAAGAATGAAAACTCAACATATTTGTGTCAACATAACAGACCAGTTCGTGGCCTGATATAATTTGTGTTCGAATTGTATGGTAGTCTGGCTAACGATTTTGCACATTTAATTAATATTACATGGATTTTTGTGTTCAGAGGCTTGCTGGGCATAAACATAAGTTCAAAGGCAGTTAAAAGACATTAATAGACCACTTGATGTGACTGGTTGATTCATAATTTACCATGCTACCACATCTGGGAGACCTTTTGACGCACACCTTTTCACGAACGTTTGCGAGCACAACATAGTCTTATGTAGAGAGCAGGTGATTAATTTTGCTGAAGTCCCAACAGTTTTTGTTTGGTGCTCAAATTTATACAAGAAGTGCTCAGATTTATACAGGGAGTGCTCAGATTTGTCGAGATTTCTACAGAAGGATACAGTTGAGTCGAGCAGGCATTGAAAGGCCAGGTAATCGCAGTGGTAGGTGCGACATTGTGATAAGCATAGCAGGCTGTGAGGTTTTTGGACGATATGTGTTGTTAGGGTATTTTGTTGCTGCTGTTGTTGTTCTCATTTAACGATAATCTTAATGTATGCTAATATCTTACTGATTTGGATCGTCAGGTCGTATTCGACTGTACAACTAAAGAGAATTAATTTGGAAGTGTGCCTCGTGATACTATTTGTTTCAGAGTATCGTATCGCGTTTTGTATTATAGTCTAGTGTATTGTGTAGTGTCGTGTAGTGTCGTGTAGTGTCGTGTCGTATCGTGTCGTATTGTGTCATAGATACTATTTTTTACATAGTATCGCATCGTATTGTATTTTAGTCTAGTGTATTGTATCGTGTCGTGTCATCTTTTGTCGCATCGTACCCTGTCGGTCGTGTCGTATCATACCGGGTCGTGCCGTGTTGTGTTTTCGGCCTGTCTTGTGTTGTGTTGAATTCGGTAGTCCATCGCATTGCATTACGTCAGGACGCATTACAAAGCATCTTATCATGTTGTGTTCCACTGTATCGCATTGCATTGTATCTCATCGGCTCGCATTACGTTTGTGGCGTCGGATAGAATTTGATTGTACTGAATTACTGTGTCGCGTTAAGTTGGATTTTGTTGTGCTTTACAGGAGAAGATTGAGCAACTGTCTGTTTAACTGGAATTAGATTGGAGTAGGCTGTATCATATCGCTATTGTATTTTACTCACACTCTGTGCTGTATTGCTTTTTTTTTGTTTTGTATTGACATCACACATTTGGTTTTCAGGGCTGTCGAAACACCATCCCCCAGTGGTACTTTACTCCCACAAAATGGTAGAACCCATTATATGTCCGTCTATGATAATATTGAAGAGGAAACGAGACAGTTTGAGCCAAAAGAAGAGCAACAACCTACGAAAATGCCGTACCAAAATCACGGTAAGTAGAATGTGGAGTTATTTTTATGTTTACCAAAATCGAACGCAGTACGTTCTTTGCTCATTTGTCAGGATTTGGGTGGGACTTTTGGGGGGTGGGTGAGGGCAGCACCATAATACTGCTTTAAAATCATTTCATGGTCTCAGTTTTTGAGTATCAAACACATACTTGTAAAAGAATTTGTAGCTCGAAAAGTGAAACTTAAGTATATGAACAGTGTTTTCTACTTGTCACAGTTTCGTTGTTTCGCAGTACGTTAAATATCAACTCTTGTTTTGGGATTTGAGAAATTTCAGAGATCTGAAAGTACGTTTACATGAGTTTTTCTGCCATAGTCGTAACTTAATTTTCGTTCCTATTTCATATTTACAGCAAATCTCAAACGAGGTCATACTGCATTCAGTTACCCGGGGATCGGCCTGTTAAGAGTTGTATGACCCTCACCAGCCTCTCCAAAGAACTGGCAATCATTTCCTAAAAAGTTTTAGTTTTGTAAGGTTTTGCAATTACTTTTTTTTTGGAATTTGAACACGGTTTGTTTGTTTGTTTGTTGTTGCTGCTGAACATTTCTACTCATTTTAGTTAAAGACGACCAAGACGAAGATAGCTATGCGGAAAGACTGATATCTATGGGAATGCCGGTATCAACTGCTGCACTTGTTGATGCTTGTGATCCAACCACCACATCGCCGCCCGTAACTCAGGACACACTGATGAGACAAGACTCGGAAAAGGCCACGTTAACACGGATGAAGTCGGACAGCTCTGTCATTATTAAAAGACCGGAGACACCTGATAAACACATTGGTACTGAAGGATCTCTATCGCATCGACCCATCTCCATGTTATCTGTGGTAGGTTATGAATAAGTAACATTTTGGGAGCATATGACCTTTGCATCATATCGTAGGACCAAGAGTAGATTTCAAAGGCGATTGGAGGAATGTTACAGTTTGGTTATCGAAATATTGCGAAAATTTCTTTATCAGTGGAACGCTTGTTATCGTGTAGCTTTGACTACAGCTGCAGCTCCAGTATACGCAATACTAGCTCCTCACAAAGAGTATGACATGAAATTCTTGCATTGCAGGCAGAAAAATTTCAAACGTGATCTGTTATGCCATAACTGAAGCGTGTATGCCAGTATCACACATAATTTACCGTATTTGTTTAGAGCTTCATTACGTCCGGGGAAATTTGACGAGGACTGCCAAAGTTTTATGGTCTGGTTATGGTGTAGGACGAGGATGTAAATTTTTGGCCTTTTTTTTCAGAGCAGATTATCATCTAATAGCTCGTTGAGTGTTTGCGCTGATTGATGGATTATGTCAACAACAGGACAAGGTGTAGTTTCGAGTCGATCGTTGTCAATGATTTAATTTGCCATAGTAGACGTCATTTTATTTCATTTAGATGGCGCTAGTAACTGGGAATGTTGAATTCAATTTCTTTTTGTTTTTCGCCGCAGTCAACGAAGTCCAAGGATTTCAGTCTGCGGTGGACCGCAAGAGGCTCCACGAGTTCTGAGCCGGCGAGTTTAAACGAAAAAGTGCCGCTTAGTACTCATCGCAAGGGATTGCTGAGGAAACGAGTTTCCATTCACAGTATGCTATCATGGTCAAAGGTACGTAATTGTGTTTAAGACGCCCGCCAACGACGCTTGTTTTGACCGGCGTTTAATTCTTGTCTGTCTTCCTCTCTGCCCCTCTGTTAGCAACATAATTCAAAAAGTTATGGACGAGTTTTTATGGCATTTATATGTGCACCAACAATTGACTACATTATGGTGATGATGCGGATTGCCTGTTGGATTCCTGAAGCACAACAATAACAAATGACATCACTAGAGGCGCAACCTTTCTCTGGCTGTTTAGAATTGCCAACTTTCTCTGCCCGTTTAGCATTGCCAACTTTCTCTGGCTGTTTAGCATTGCCAACTTCCTCAGGCTGTTTAGAATTGCCAACTTTCTCTGGCTGTTTAGAATTGCCAACTTTCTCTGGCTGTTTAGAATTGCCAACTTTCTCTGGCTGTTTAGAATTGCCAACATTCTATGGCTGTTTAGAATTGCCAACTTTCTCTGACTGTGTAGAATTTGCCAACTTTCTCTGGCCGTATAGAATTGCCAACTTTCTCTGGCCGTTTAGAATTGCCAACTTCCTCAGGCTGTTTAGAATTGCCAACTTTCTCTGGCTGTTT
>JANTCA010069983.1:0-13404 GCA_024741275.1 Chironex yamaguchii
TTTTCAGGTCAAAAATAGCGTGAGCTCAGAACGCCCCCTAAACCCCAGTTCGATTTTGTTCCAGCCGCTACGCACAAATTTTTTCCCAGGAAAACACTATCAAGGACTTTTAGTCCACAAAATTGACTTAATTTGTAAAAACCTCTGTAAGACGGACACCTCTGTAATTACTGGTGGACATTTTACGTTGTCTCGATAGTGTTTGTTAAAATGTATCCGAAGGAGCTAATCATGTGCGTGACACTTTGGTAGATGGTGCACTATTGCCCCCTGAGACTTTTTGCAATTAATCACGCACGCAATTAATCTAGTACGAAACGGCCAAGCTTATTTCCAATCAACCGTATCTATAATATCTGGCGTTTGGCAAGTTACTATCTATTCTATGTCTTCGAAGTCTCCACAATGAGCCTCCGGTTCGCTGAAGGACTACTGCAATAAACAGTAAAGACATTACCATATTACCCCATTCCTGTACCATATTATATATCTCCTCTTTAGTATGCATCTAAGACGAATTTTAGACAACAAATTTTCCACTTTAAATCTCACAGGCAGTCTTTCTACGAAGTCTTTATCAATGTTTATTAGGTCATAGAAAAAGCTTGAAAACTTTTCCTAAGTTACAAATTTCGGCTAATTAGAGGAACTGGATTTGCAGCTTATGAATATGAGAGGTTAGGGGAAAAACATGCAAAGGCAACTAACTACAGTAGAATTAGATGTTGACAAAGACAATGCTGATGATAATGATTTTGCTAATGATACTTTTAATGGAAAGACGAAAATAACAACGAAAATAAGAAAATTGACATGTCAATCATGGCATCAATGCCATTACAACGCTATCATTACGTCCCTCTGGTAAAACCGTAAACTTAGAGCAAACTACGATTTGTTATAGCCTAACAACCTCTGAGTCCAATTAAACCAAGGTTTCGCGACATCGAGAACACCCGAGCTTGAAAATGGGCCTAGTTACTACCTGTATTAACTCATATCTGACTGGACATTGTCAACTTAGTTCCTTGGATGTATTAATAGTATAAGGCTTCCTTATGTCATTGATATTATATTTATTGTAAATCATTCTACGTTGCGTTGCTACCAACATCAAGGACGCAATAAAAGATAGAAATACAACAGGAAGATTATCCTGTTTTCCAAATTTTATACACCAAAAGAGGTCAAAAACAAATTCTGGGGAAAATTCACGTTTAGTGCATCAATTATATGGATAAGTTTACATATTATAGAGTGGTCCTCTAAAGGAAAGAGCTAAAACTTCCAGAATTTGAAGGTGCTCATGTTAACACGAGGTCTTGTCTTTGTTATCTTGACTTAGTTCCAGTCCTTAACTGCTGTTTACATTCCATGGTCGTAGGATGCACATGGGTTTTTTTTTGCTATCGAGCCACTTGCCGTCGCTCAAGGTCATTTGTTTGAGATTTTCTTTTAGTTTGCTTGAAAATTTGATTTTTCTTCTAATGGTAGCCAGGCAAGTCTTAACAAAGATTTTCTCTCTACTATTCCATTCATAAACACAAATCCAGTCTATTCATTGAACACCTGCTCTCACGTCATTCACAAGAAAAGTAAAGAAAATTAAAACCTCTTTTGCACATTCTCTGAGACAGCATCACGGAGTAACAAGTGACCCACGTAATTAACCAGTTGATCAAAGAAATGTGCGACGAACGTTTGTATTATAGCGCGCGAATCCGCACACAGATTATACAAAAATTATTCTTAGCAGATTATCGGAGCTGGTCCTTTTCACCAGCTGTCTAGCTTGTCTGCAAGCAGACGTTTAGAACCGAGTTTCATAACTCCATTTACTTAAGATGGGAAACACTGAACAAAGACACTTCCTAAATGCTTTTTCTCTTTGCGCCTTACCACAATATCTATTTGTGCTTATTATCACAGTTTCCCTTTCTTTTTTCAGCAATAGTAATGGTTTTCACCCACTAGTAACGAGACAGATAAGTCTAGCATAATTGGTTTGTACGACTCCAAATGCCAAAAGAAACTTTCTGAATGCAATTTTCAGTTGGAAAGAAATTATATTGCTTGTGACCAAAGGGAAAATTTGCTCCAAATGTACGTTAGCAAACTAAAGTATTATATCAGAATAATTGACGTGTGTATATATACATTATGTATGTATATGTATGTATGTATGTATGTATATATACATAGATACATACATATATATATACATACATATATGTGGAGAGAGATATCTACATATCGTCAACAAAAGAGTACTACATACAACAGTAATCAACTTGTGAGCGTATTCTTACTTGACGAGACAGACAATTCATTAAAAATAGTTTCATGTGAAAATTTTAGTGCACCATGGGAATACCTGTCAAAGCCTAGGAGGGGTCTTGATTCTAACGTCTTTGGTTGGGCTAAAGTAGGGAATATTTAGTGACAAGGGTTTGCGAAGAACTTGTAATTAAGTCACTGAAAATTCTTTGGATAGTTAAACATAGTGAACATGTACTTGATTCTTATAATTGTCAGAATGTGACACGCCAGTAAGGTGAGCACGAAATATTTGTGACCCAAATGCAAATGGAAGTCAGACAGACAAAGCAAAAACCAAAAAAAATGTGCAAATACTCTTATTAGGAGAGCCTATGTGAAAAGACAAACGTTTCTATAAACGTTTTCTGGCTATTAATGTAGACTGACTCCAATCTCGCTCTCCCAATTATCTGTAAATTGTCGTCTCTGTACAGTTAACCACTTAGCATCAAATCCTTAGAATGTTTGGCCTACATGTCGGGCTTTACACAAACACAGAAGTTTATGAACAACTCAAGTATATTGTGTGATAAGCAACAGGCAGGCAACCCAAGCAAAAGCATTGCATGATCCTTCTTGTATTCATGTATAGTCTTTAACACTGTACTGTATGGTTATTACCGACTGCTTAACATCGTAGTCCAAAATAGAATAGACAAGATGGTCTTATCGTTATAGGATTTATAGTAAAATTGTTCCCAAGTGATAGGACTACAACATTTTTAGCCCTAATGAAGACGTTATTGTATATCGTAGGCCATCCAAATATACGGATCCCCTTCCTTGTATGCAAGCATATAAATTTTCAATACGGCCACCCCAACCCCTTTAGAAAAATGCATTTTCGGTGGTATTAAACAGAAATTGTTGCATCCAAACTGTGGGATGGTAAATTTTACGACGGGAAATTGATAAATTTGTCGCACTATTCCTCCAGAATCGGAAACTTGTCAGTGTGCCGTACAGATTTAAAAAACACGTATTTCAAACAACATACCTTCAATTTGACTTAAATCTGAAGCAGCCATCCATCAATTGCTTATCGGAAGCGAAAAATATTTTAGGATAATCTAAATGAAATTTCCACGATAGAGTAAAAAAAGACCAAGTGCGATTATCAAACCCTGAACACTGATCCACACTGTAGGATGCCGTAGATATCGTAGGTAAAAGGGGACTTTTTAGCATGATCTCATTCCAAAACTTTTGAACTAATGAGAAAAGGGTTAATTCTTGCATTTTGTAAGCCATGTTTTCTGGATTGCTTTAGCGCAAAAATACCTTAACGATATTGCACTAGATCCAGCCAGCACACCCATTGCAAAGTGCTCCCTTAAATTAGGAACTGTTAGTAATAGCTGTTTGTTGAATTAGAAAAAAAAATTTTCTTAATCAACAGGTGGTTAGGGGACATACGTGAATTGAACTTCCGAAAACGGAATGCCTTCTTTATTTGGATTTCAGAAAAGTTGATTCGTAAGAAAATGTGATCTTGTCGAGTTACATCTCATGTTTTGTAAACACATCAGCTCTTAGAATCAAATACCACAACACAATTTTCTTTTCGCATTTGGAGAAGGTAAAGCAGCGTTAGACCTTACTTATAATTTTAAATTATTTTCTTGAAATATGACACATTTTTAAAGCTTTCATTCCTTAAATTCATTACCATGTCAATTATTAAACATAACCATGATCAAGGGAAAGACGTCGTTATGGACTGTTATGTGTAAAAATGATCACAGCATGTCTGAGAATGACACCAAACATAATTATTCCTGGGGCATGTTCAGTGTTGTTTTGACGTCCATTAAATCTTGTTTACACGTTATCGATATAAACTCAAACTGAACAGACCATTGGTGAATTCTAATGACCTAAAAATGGAACATTTGTATTCTTAACTTGATTTTCGAAATCAAAGTTTAGTTAAACACGTTCTTTAAACTTAGTGGTTGCATACCTAACCATATCTATCCCAAATATTAATAGCTTTATGCCCTGCTAATTGGATTTTAAAATGTCAACAATATTAGTTCTTGTAACTCATTCCACTGTAGGAATCTCTGCACATTTGTGCATGGATTTTTGGAAGAGTGTTTGTAATATACAGATCGTTAAAGAGTGGTCGTCCCCATAAAAGTGTAGTCAGACCATTTAAAAAAGAATTAGAAATTTACATTTGCCTTTCATGTCAAACGATAAGGTGTCTGTGCTAGCCAATCGCTAGCAATCTTAGAGACCTTTCCTGAATTCTACTTGCGTATGTGGTATCTTCGACCTTGCTTCTATAGTACTGGAATAATGACCTGGATATTTGGAGGATAATTGAAATTCTAATGCAACATGGTAGCTTTTAGATGCTAGAACATGACATCTATCCATTAACATCTGCTGTAAAGACACACTTTTATGAAATATGACACCTTCATATGCCGTGCTTACTACAGCCATTTTACTTCAATCTGATATCCTTTTCATATACAAAAGTTCATCACTAGTGGCAAACGTCTACAAAAGCTACCTGTAAAAAGGTTAACGCTATCAAATTAGATTTTAGATACCTTTACAGACTGGGGGATCATGTCTATTCGACTTTCACAGAGTAATAAAGTGCTCTTAATAGAGTTGATGGAGCTAATTTAACGAGAACCTAGTGTATTACTACGACGAAAAAATTGCGTTGGATTCGTGTTAAGGAAGCAGGAGCAGAGGGACGTCCTTATGGTAGACGCTGTGGTGAGACGCTTCCACTTGTTCTCCGTTTCAAAGAAGTACTCTGCTTTCAACTCCGCTAAAGTAGTTGCTTATTTTCCCTCCATTTCTCTCCATCTTCTCAAAATTGCTCTGTCTTAGCCCTTTTCTGTTAGCATTGATAAGACTCTATCAGTTTATCTCGGCAAACATCAAGGGATTTCAGTATTTACCACTGTTTTCTAATTGCACCAACACTTCTGGTACACCTCAGCTTTTTCTCAATTACTCGCTCAGGTTGTGGACTTTCAAACTCGGATTATGCTGACCAGTGTTACTGTTTTCATGATCTGGTCTTAACCCCGAACCCTAATATTTGTGATTTGTTTCTCGTGAATTTTCTCTCGTTGGTTCTGTTTTTGTTCTTATTTTGGTTGAGGAAGTAGTGTGCTACACTACACCACAAGTGCCTCTAATCTATCGTACTCGTTTCCATGTGACAGAAGTTGCTGGGATATTTCGGGGACTTTCATTGTGATGCTCCTTGGACCCATGTTGCTTTAAACTAGTTCAAGAATGAGCCAATGTAGTTACTTCCTGGATTTCAGCTGATAACAACAAGTTCATGCTTTCTTGCAAATACCCGTTTAAACCTTATTCATCACCATAATCTTCACTACCTGTACTGCAGCTATTATTACCATCTTCTGTGTAGTTTTGCCTCATCATTATGCATCAAACAAAAATTTCTTCACTACTGCTCATATGCGTTATATATCAGTCATCCGTAGTGCTAAGTCAGACTATAAGCAGCATATACATACATGGCTGGATACTCTCCCAAAACGTTGTTTGACTTGTGGCGAATCATCAAAGTGTAAAGATAACAGTACGTCATATAGATCCTGACAGAATCAAAGGATAAAACTAAGCTCTTTGCTCGGCTGTTTTGTTCACATTCTATTCTTAATGTCTCTGGTCAGCCAACTTCTATTTCTCTCTGGAAACTGAGAAGTTCCTACTATCCTTTCATATTACTTTATCTACGTTTTCAGCACTCATAGCATGGTTAGATCCATGTAAGGCAACTGGAGTAGATGCAACAGTGATTGTTCTCAAGATGCGCTCTCTTGAGTTGTCTCCTGTCTTCTGCAAGATTGTTCAAATGTGCACTCTGCTGAGGGAAATCGTTGTTAAACACTGTTGCACATCTTGACGATGTGCACACTTTCCCGTCCTTGTTTTCTTCTCCACTGCGACCTTCAATATTAATTTTCTGCATATCAGCATTTAATGTAACGACTGTAGTTACCATTTAGTATCTCGTATCTAGGGGTTTTGACTTGTAATCAGCAAATCCTTTAAAAATCGTTCTTATTGATTTTCAAGCACTCTTATTAAAATTACACTTTTGCTGTTTGCGTAGAGAATCATTGCGCGAATTGTGCATGGTTAGTCAGCTTCGTAGTGTAAGGTTGTTTATCAGATGAACATAAAAGAAGGTCATTTCGTGAATCCTTTTTAGTCATCATTAAGAGGGCTGAAGGAACCAGAAGTATCGACACAGGCAAAAGTGTTTTAAAGTAGAAGGGATTTAAAACAGAGTCATGACAAGGGAAGCAACTCTATTCAAGAAAAACACTATAACTAGAATCTACATAAAGTACAGTCTTGCACATTGTTTAAAGAGAGGAATTAATAGTAGTAAACATTTCCTATTTAGAGAGTTTGTATTTTTAGGCACCTTGATCTTAATACAGAAAGCAGTGAAATCTAAATGTATTCAGGCTTGTTTACTTGAGTTAGTGACCACAGGGAGTTATGTTTGACATTGGGTTATTGCTTTTCAAGGTAAAAAGATTGTCTTCGTGTTCAGTATAGAATACTCAAAGAACATCCTTTATGTCTTAGTAGACATCAAAATGAATGTTAGTTAAGCCACATTTGGATTTCAGGGGTTGTCATATATTTTCGCTTGGAAGGCTATTAAGGGATTACGAGACTGTTTGGCAAGGAAAACATTAAGTAGAAGAAAGAGAATTAAGCTGAACTTCTTTCTAGCAATAATATAAAGGAATAATACTGCCAATATTGATAACTTCAGCAACTGGTTCAAGTCAACACTTGGAGTACGACAAATGTGTGTACTATTACCAATCCTTTTTAATCTCTTCTTGGAACGAATTATGGATGAGGCCCTGGACAGATTTGATGGTGGTATGAAATGTGGCGGCAGGTTGATTTCAAATCTGAGGTTTGCTGACGATATTGACTTACTTGGATCAAGTGTTGCCGACATCCAAGAGTTGATAACAAGGTTGCCTGACACAGGTCCCACAAATAATTGTCATTTAGACATCAAAACAGAAGAGCAGTTCTTAGAACACGTAAGATATTTTAAATATTTAGGAGCCATCATCAGAGAAAGTGGAAAATCAAACAACAAAGTGCAGGCAAGGATCGCTCAAGACACCAGTGCTTTACTAAAACTGAATAACTTCTAAAAAGCGAAAGAAGTAACACTGAAAAAATATAATAAGACTACTGAGAGCAGTAGCAACGTCAGCCTTGCTCTATGGGTGCGAAAGCTGGACATGGAATGTGAAATCACAGAAAAGAATACATCCATTTGAGATGAAATGCTACAGCCGGATACTAGGAATAACATGGAAAGAAAGAGAAACCAATGAATATGTAATGGGTTTAATAAAGGAGCATTTAGGACAAGATTAATATCAGGGAATACTTGTAGACAACATCAAGGAAAGAAAGCTCCAGTATTATGGCCACCAAGCAAGAAGAGGAAACACCTTAGTGAGTTTTGTTATTGAAAGAAAATCGAAGGAATAAGAACTAGAGGAAGGCCTCAGAGACAATGGCTGGATGATCTAAAGGAATGGTCGGGACTAACACATGCACAGATGACAGAAGCGGTCGTTAATAGTAGAGAATACTGGAGTAGCAGCATTTGTCAATGGGTGCATCCACGGCCAAATGACTAAGGATCAACAAACAACAATAATTGCTAAGGATTCCAGAGATTGGTATTTCAAGCCATTTGAATTGCAACCATAGACGACATTGACAAACGTTAGGCGGGAAGGCACTTTTAGATGAACAGGAGAATGATCAAGAGCAATATCTTCTCCTTTGGGATGTAGGGGCAGAAGTCTAATTTATGACGTAGCATCTGCAGCACGCAGCTCGGATTTATGAAGAAAAGAAAGTAGAATTATGATTGTGACCAGAGCGTCGAACCAGGGTCGCACGACCGCGAATCTAAAATACACAGGCGGCTTGTAAGCGTATACGCCCAAAGACAGGCACGCAATTAAATGAGGGAATGATCGGGGGTAAATGACCAATAGACTTTCAACATTATCGATTGACCATTTAATCTCAGTAGGAAAGGAGTCAGTTCTGCAGTCATAAGACCCGGGTTCGGCCCTCCGGTGGTCACTGTCATAACTGTACTTCAGATTTATAAACCTGTTTTGGCAATTTAGGATTAAACTAGTGGCCCAAGTAAGGAAAGGGAGTGATTGAGAGGTAATTCGTCTCCTTTTCTTCTCAGGAGATGACTGCTCCGTCATCAGCAGATTGGAACCTGTGAACTGGGATTATAAAAGAAGTTACTTATCTGACGTAATTTTTACAACTGATAACCGGTTTGCTGATTTCACCGGATGCACATCGATGTTTGCTGCCGTGAAAATGCTCAAGACAATTGGAAGGAGCAGGGTTATTTATAGTTTTCAAAAGGTGTTCATTGGATCCATTCAATGAAAATTGAAAGGTAAAGTGACTCAAAATGTAGTTCAAACTCTAGTTTTTTTCACTTGGCTAAATTTTCGCTGTTTGATAACTAAAATGGTTTTTGTTCTGTCAGGATTTTGATAGGTAAGACTTACAACAAATGAATGGTTACTTTAAGGAGAGGCCGATATACTTCTAGGTGATGAAGTTTATCAATTATGTAGTGTTCATTTTCCATGGTTTTCACCGTCTTAAGATTGCACAACGAGAAGGCTTCGTTCTAATCTTGCTCTCAAGGGTCGCAAAGCACATTTCAATGCCAGGACTGAAACTCCGAAGCCGTAAACAAGGGGGGTCTTCCTAGTGTCCCCACTTCGTTGCACTGTGGATAACATCACCCTTTTTTCTCCTGAATATGATGATGAATATGACGATGCCCTGTATCGATGTGATTCAGGCTCACAGACCAATCAATAATACAATATTTTTTTAATGAAGCATCTGGAATTCACCCTGAGGAGGCAAGGTAGCCTTAGTTTACGTAACATACCTCAAATGTCATGTTGCTTGACATTATGCGCAACGATAACTCCCACAACAGCTATATTTTAAATGTAGGTCAGAGATAACAATCGTAGTGTTAGATCCCTTACAATGAGCTACGTTTTAGACACTAGGAACCGGCCTAAGTTTTATTTGTAAATCTTAGTAGTGAATTGATAAAGATGCAGGTCAGGTGTTTAAAATAATACATAAATTATCCACTTTATGTAATGGAAGAGAAAAAAAGCATGAATATTGTGATGTAAATCAACTACTTCAGTGTTGTTAAAAACGGGACAAGAGCAAATAAGTGTTTTAAGGCCCGCTTTTATCTACGAAAACCTATGCATATTATAAACGTTTTCTTGGAATATTTATTTAGTAAATTTTACTCGCGTATTAAAAAGGAATTTTGCTAAACAGTTGGCGAACAGGAGAAAAGTGGAGTAAAGTGTCAATCAAGTGCAATGCAAACCCATTTAACAGTCAACATGAAATATTTCGTCATTATTTGAAGCAGCTTTAGTACTGTTGAAAGGAGGGAGTAGCCAGGGTAATTACCAGAGGCCCGGGGCCTCGAGGAACGCACTCAAAATAAGGCATGCATGAAATTAGCCTTGATTTGTTATTGATTTCTTATGCTGAAAACCATTATTTTACTATTTTCTGTTAGAAGCTTGATTGAATATGTGAGATGTAGGGGGACATTTCCATCTAAAAGACAAATTTTCAATTCTGTATAGGGAGTGATTTGGGGAGGGCTTGGCTTCAGGGAAAGACGTGGTCTAAGAACTTTTCTCCGGTGGGCTCTTTCAGAGACTAACCCTGGTACCGAGGCCATCTCTCGACTTAATACCAAGACTGATAAGGTCAACTATGTGAGTTAGCTCTTTGTAGACGTAAAAGGTTGCAATTGTTTATAATAGTTTGCTTAGGTAGTTAATCTTCGGTATATTTTGGACAGGCCGAGTTTATAAGACATTTGCATACATATATTACATTCAAAGTTAGCAACAATTTATTCTACTTTCCTTCTTTTTAAATTGCAAAGTTGATTTGTGAGCTTAATTATCATTCAGGTGTTTTAACAGTTGAAATTTAAATAATGAGCTTCTCTCTCGGTTACTTGTACAACGTGTCCTCAACTTTAAAATTTAAGTCGCCTGGGCATTTTTTGGGCCTCAACAGTTGACAAAACCTTCCTTCAATAACCGTAGTTTTCCCTAAAATACATTTCTAAACCTAGTTCCTTTGAAAGGCCACAAAATACATTAACACAATGGGGCAATATTTCATTATCTTTCATGACTGGCAGAATTTGTCAAGTTTTTGTAATACTTGACCTACGGCAATGTGTTTATGGAAATTAATTTGCAAGAAAGTGTAAGGGCAGTAGCCTGCAAGCATCAAGAAGTGTCATCTATATAATATTTTAATGGCAAAGGTTAGTTGTCAACTAGTAGCAAAGCAAATGGCAAATTTCCTGAACGTATTAAGACATTACCCGTCCAAACTATACCTTTTTGTCAAACGTCGCTTTAATTTCCTGAAAAGTATTTAAAGATATGTATTTGTTGAACTTAAAAAAATACCTTGTCTGTACTATTGCTCTTTTCTACCAAAATGTCAAGGCATATATTTAATTTCAAAGTGTGTATAATTTAACAATTCTATTTGTACTTGACATGAAGGGCGTCAATTATTTTCGGATGTCGTTATAAGTTATATCCAATGGTACTTTTGATATTGAGTCTATGAGCAAGTTATAATCTGACATTAGTTTTATTGGTATATTTACGAAAGCTACACAATGTCAAGAAATTATTAGGAAACATCATGACATGCAAGTCACCTTGATATTCACAATGCCTTTAAGCTTCTAAATCTCCCAATGTTCTATTTAATTGTTTACAAAATATACAATAACTGATCAAGGCATTTCATGATCAGAACAAATCTCATATTTTAGTACCAGAATAAAATTAGACTTCATTGCTAGGCTATGATCAATCTTTATACGCCTTATTATCTAAGTATTTGGCATTAGACTTAACGTGCGGTGTCAAGTAATATTTAAAAGTTTACTATTCACTTCTTAAGCAGTGGTCTTTCTACTTTAAAATAACTTCATCTCTGGAAATTGTGCTTTTCATGTCTCTAACTTTGCATCATGTGGTTTTTGGCTGTCCTGTTAACGTAATTCGAGGACCTTACAATGTTGACATAAGCGGGACTGTTACATTTTTGTTAACTTTCTTCTATTTTGAAGCAAAAATATATAATCTACTGTGAAACTGATGACCAAATTGTCACCAACATTGATCTCTGGAGATAGAACAATATTTACTGCGTGTACTGAAAATAGCTGTTGGATTTAAGACAAACCACGATAGAAATTATCAGAGAAAATACAGAAAATTCAAGCCCCTTTGTAAAGATCTTTCAAGAAATTAATGTTCGTTTAAGATAAGCATGAGTGAAATTATTGGGATAGCTTAGGCCAGTGTCTGTTTCCTTGGTATGTTGAAACGTACGTAAAATGCTTGACTATATAATGCGGGCTATTATATTTTATCTTTGCTATCGTGATTCTCTATTACATATTTTATTATCATCACTACCTCTATTATCATCATCATTAAGAGCACGTCACGACAAATGACTATGTTTTCCTTTACAACACTATCCTTCAGTACTCAAGTACATAATATTCTTCCTAATCCCTATAAAGTAGTTTCCGACGGCTTTAATGGACATGTTTTTACTTATTCGCCAAGCACTGATTCACTTTTTTTGAGCTTCTAAAAGCATCATCGCTTACAGTTGCTACCGTTACACTTTCAAATTTCAGAGTCTTCCAAAATCCCTTATTAACTCCTGATTCCTCTCAATCTTCTCTTTTGCCTTGTCAGTAATCTCTGTGTCACTCAGTATAGCAACATCAACAATCACATGACCTATGCATTGCTTTGCTTACTACAACAATCTCAGACTTCCTTCCCTCAATTACATGGTCACATTGTATTTTTACATGCTACAATATATTCACTGCTTCATTCTCGATGGGACTCTCTAGGATGTCTTTTTTCTTTTCTTTCCAGCTCATGTTTCCCATATACCTTTCAATAGCTATCATTGCAACCTGATCATACCTTCCTGATTTGTTCTTTCTTTATCCTTTTTGTACAATTTCTTACGCTTAGTAGCAATAGAATGTACATTTTTACTTTCTCCTTATACATACTTTACCGTTTTATTCATGTAGTTTCTGACATCAGTCGTATAAATCGATCGTGTTCCTGATCTCCTGCTCAGGTTTAGTCCTCCCTCTCTTACTTCAAATCAGCATTTTCAACCAATTCCAAGACTCCCTAACATTTGTTTCTTTTGACATTTTTCTAACACAGATGGCAATACGTTATTTTTCTTCTATCTTTTTACTCTTATACCCACCATACTAACTGAATTCTCGGCCTTTTCAAACTTTTGGAAATATTGCACCTTGTCACGCAGCAAAAATTATAAAATGCAACTTGTGAGTTATTAAATCGCCACTGACAAACTTTTAAAGCTAATCAGTACATACTTCCCTTTTTATGTTATCACCGATAGCTTATTAACATCACTTTTTGTAGTGAATGCTCTATACATTGTCAAAATATGATTTCCTGTTTTTACAATGACTTCCCTGTATCTCAACCACAACCATCATGAAAGAGAAGCATACTTTCATTGTTCACTATATTAACACAGCCACGAAGTCCATCATCTGTTATTTCGGCGTTTACGAGTCACCATTGCGCTGGCATTGGACTACTCACTATTACTCTGGCATTCTACTTCTCCCAATTGCTCTGCTATCCTACTACTCCCCATTACTAAGACATTCTGCTACTTCTCATTCCTTTGCCATTCTACTACTACCCATTCCTCTGCTATTCTACAACTCCCCAATTACTCTGACGTTCTACTCCTCCTCAATGCTCTGCCACTCTACTACTCCTTATTACTCTGACATTCTGCCACTCCTCAATGCTCTTCCATTCTACTGCTTCCCATGTCTCTGTCATTTTAAAGCTCACTATTGCCCTG
>JANTCA010070005.1:0-15622 GCA_024741275.1 Chironex yamaguchii
TTCGGCTTAAGCCTTCATCAGTGCCAGATATTTGTAATACCTCAACAGACACAGTGCTTTATATATATTCATCAAGAATGGAGCATTACCACAATAGCTGCACTAAGTGGGAACCGACCGGTCTCGAACTTGCAATCCTCAGACTTAAAAGCCAACACTCAAACCTCCGTGCCATCACATATATATATATACACAGACTGGGAACACCTGGGGCGTAAAATAATCCAGCACTATACTTTTATCTCTAGGAATTTAAAAACGATTGTCATCAGTGGTAAAATGGAGTGTAGATATTTTTCACTATGTCATAGAGCTGTCACGATTTTTTGAGTTTTTCGATAGAATCGAAACCTCGAGGCAATCGGAACGGATACTTCTTGTGACAATTCAAGGTATTTATAAAAGCCAGAAAATATCATGATAGCACTCTCAAAAAAACCTTAATCCTTCCTGGTTACATCAAGAGATGGGATTTGCTTAATTGTGCAGGGGGAGTGCTTATTCACAAAATCAAGATACTTAAACTTAAAGTCAACGCAATTCAATTCTATTTTTAGTTTATGGTTTACGTTTAGTTTCATCTTAACTTAGATTTAAGTTACCATTCCATGTGCTTTTCTGTCTTAAATGAGTTCGGTTGTCTTTACTTACCGGTAGCACCACGAAAGTGAGATAAGAGGTAAGAAAAACAGGTACAAACCATTAACACGAAACGATTCCATGGGAAACTCTGTCTATCGACTGAAAACGGTCAACTGGTTTAGTTTTAAGGAAAAAAGCACCTGCACTCTTAACAGTTTCAAGGTGAATATCCAGGCTGTGAACACATGTCTGACAGTAGAGATATGTACCTGGAAGCTTTTTAACCACCATAATTAGAACAATAATAAGCTCCAAAATCAGAAATAATTCAACAGTTGGTATTGTATACAAGTTGTCTTTTTGCAACAGACAACAGTAACAATTGATGTCTACAATCCAATAGACTTGTCAAGTAGAATGTGTCTGGAATGAAATGCTTTCACTGGCCTATTTTAAGCACGGTAACTCAAGACTTCCTTTAAGCAATAAATATTTTGACCACGAAAATTGAAAAACCTGTACCTTAGTTCAAGAATTAGAGGCCAATGATTAAAAAGAGACCCCCAATTAGGCCCTCAACAAATTGTTTTGATTGTGTGCTTTGCCATAATTTGCTAAAAAACTTTTTTAGGCCATCCCAAAACACGTTACTAACAAGTGTTGCTAACACAACTCTTGTTTTATTCATTTCTATTTGTTGTTTTTTGCTATAATTTGACTGAAAATTTTGAAACTGAAACATCAGCATGGAAGGAAAGTATTCTAGGATGTATGATAAAATACCTTCTTTTCCACATCACGTGTAATTTTCGAGGTTCCAAAGGGCATTGCTTGAAACATTCTGCCAAGACCCTGAATCCTCTTTCCCTATAGACCTTGCTTCTCTTCCTGGTCCCTGCACAAGTGTGCATTTTGAAAGGAGCCATTTTTAATAACCTCGGGTGTCTCCCTTGCATCACTGCATGACGATTGGCATAAGATTTTCGTTTGTTTCCCATTTACCTCCTAGTCTTAGTCGACTTCGTGGAAGCCTTGAATGTTTGAAGTTTATCTTGTAATTAATCATAAGTTCTTTCTGATCTTGACGATCGGAGTAGGATCGTTCGAATTGACTCATACACATATACATAATACACATCCATAATCTATCGTTTATTTTGATTTTCACGTTTGATTACGGCTTCACTTTCGTTGACAGTTGTTCAATAGTACAATAATAACTAGTCATCCTGCCGACTTGATGAAGAGACCTTTGTACACTTTAAATGTCTGGCACGTCATGCTATCTATGGTTATCGAGTGCTAAGAATTAATAGGATCGACCATCCATATTTAGAAAGAACTTTATAAGTTGAACTGAAAGCAGCCATTTTGGAAATGACTTAAACACTGCAACGAACATTGTAGACTGCAAATGCTGAATAACCTCAAGCAGATGTTCCTTGTAATGACCACGAAACAAATGAAGTCATTTAAATATCTAGCGAATGATCCAGAAATATACCATCTATATGGGTCTGCAATGAATATTTGAGTCTAATTTCTCGTCAGCCAACTAAGGTTGAACCGCTGTTGTATAGTGTATAAGGCGACGATCTTGCAATCGACTGTCAGTGAGTTTGATTCTCCGTCACCACAAACAAATAACCATTGGTGAGGGAAGGTAACAAGAGCCCACTCTCATAAAGAGTTCACGAAAATGCTACAAATTTGCATAACGCTACAGAAAATGTATGTTTTTTTACTATTAAGATGTGCAAGTTTTATTGTAATAACATGTGTTGATGAGGTTCCTTTGTCAATTTCAACGGTTTTTGCATACTTCGGAGGACTCTGTGTCTTTCTGAGCACATTCTTGGGATTCGTTGGTCATTACATCCTAACAGCTCTATTTTTTGGCAGTAGTTGGACAAGATTGCAAAAGATCTAATCAGTATTTATTTTGCAAAATAAATCGTCGATCCTGGCACTCGGATGTGAGAGCCCAACCAGGCCAATTACCTGATCGTGAGCTGTTGTCTCCAGAAGCAGAGGACGTTGGAATAATAGTTGGACATCACTGATTGGCATTTTTCAATTGGACAAACAAAAACCAAAGCACTTCATGCAGTCTTTCCTTGCTTCCATATTATCCTTTTGCCTTGAAAAGTCGTATTGGATGACTTCTTTAACACCGCAAAATCGACATCTAACATTTATGGCTTACGAGCTCTATATACTTGCTGCTGATAAAATTTATACTGCTAATGTGACCAGTTATTGCTTAGCACCCTATCTGCTCCCAAGTTCTGCTACCGGCAACACTATTAGACGATGCTAAGATGTTTACCCCATACATGCAGCATTCGCCTTTAACTTTTTGATGTTTATGCATGCCGTAATTTACTTCTGGTGCTTACACTGCTTCTAATACTGCTACGTTTAGTGCAAACGTAAAGCACATTTATACGAAGGTGGTTTTCACCTTCGGAAATTTCAGTGCAATTCTGATACATTAAGGTAGGTTGTGGCTGAAAACTACCTATGCGTCAAAGGTTAATACATCTTCTCGATCAAAATTGACAGTTCTGTTAAGATTTCATTTCAGAATGGTGTTCTCTTCGCTTCGCTTCCATTTGAGGCTTCCACTTGTGGTTTGAAATTTATTGAAATTTGTAGCTTAAACAGAAGAAAATATGTGTATTTGTGCTTGTACGACTGTGTCTTTCTGTGTGTTTGGGTCTTTATGTTCTAAAAGTGTATTGAAAGTGCCACAGAACACACTTTGCAGGAACTATCATTTGAGAGTTCAAGGCTACTCTAGCGAAATTCACAAGAGTTCAATGCACTTGGACAGCATAACTGTCACAAGACTCAGCCAGTTGGGCTTTATGGCTTTTGTGATACTGGTATGATGGCTTGTGTGCTTCACGTGGCTTTTGCTAAAACGCAGGTGAGGACATGATAAGACTTATGACTTGAAAACAGGTATCCAGAAGATATTCTTTCTACAATTCTTCGTGAAGAGATCATTGATTTTGTTACCGAAAAATCTTTTGGGGCTCAAAAATGTCCTGTATACTTATATCTCCTTTGGCTAGGCAATGTTTCTATCCGCATAGAAACACAGATTAAAAAAGCTGTAGTTAAGTGTTTCTCTGCTGTCAATCCAAGAATTGTTTTTTCACAACTAGAAAAATCTTGCCATCCATTCACAAGGATTGTGTACCTACCACACAAAAAGCTTAGTAGTATATGAATTTCTGTGTAAAGCTCGGAATGTAGGTCGCACTTCTCAAAGATTGGGTGACAGGATCAAACAACATGTTGCAGCCACTGTACACCAAGCATCAATTCCTCCTAGACAACAGCCATCTCGAGCTTGCAAAGCAAAAATGAGTACCAAAACATGCGATTCTGCAATAGGCCAACATTTACTAGAAAATTCAGAATGCACCAAAATGTATAAGGACGAGAATTTGCACAGCTAGATCGTCCTTTCATCTAAGTGTATGGGAGTCTGTCTACATTAAAACAACAAAACCAGTACTCTGTAGGGAGAAAGAGTTCGTTTTTTCACTTGGACTTTCCAATAATGTTTTGTTTCTTCATTTTCTCTTTCTTTGTTTCCTTTCTTGTTTATGATTGGCTAGTTTTGATACATGTTTCTTATAAATAGGTTGCCATATACATATACTTTCCTTTCTGACAATTCATACTCTGAAGAGTGTCAGACGAAAAAGGTTTTAAAGAATGTTTTTAGCTCGATGTTGCAAATTTTGCAGGCGATTAAAAATATTGCATCTGTAATCATAAGATCATGAAAGTCGGCAGTTTTATTTCTTTCCTGAGAAATATTTCACCTGCACTATTTTGGTTTCTGGCTCCTTCGCACACAAAACATGTCAAATTTAAGCATAGTTATTCTTTGTAATAAATTAGGTACTGTTAGGAGAAAACCTTTGCTTCATATCTTTTCAACGGATGAAACAAGTAGATATCTTTAATTTAATGAACACAGAACTGTTTAAATCAAAGATATTGACATCAACTCAAAGGAACAGACTCCTAGCTTGTGTTTTCCTATCTGCACAAGTGTTGATCAATTTGCCCTTTCAGTTTCTTCATTGAACAATAGGTTGCCATCTCTAAGTCTTTTCATCCTCTTTGGATAAATCCTCCGCCTAGTTTGAGCAAGAAAGAACTCATCCTCAGGAACCAATCAACCACTTTTAGCCTATGATCTCTCTTTAACGCATAGAAATATATCAAACCTCTCCAGCTTCAACTTAAAGGACATCTCTAAGTCTCTCAATGGAAGATTGTGACGGTTTTTCTTAAATGCAGTTGATAATTCTACTTGTAATTCTACTGTCACTACTCTTTTTTTCACCTATTTACAAGAGATACCTCATCAAGTGTAGATTACTAAGCTGTATTTTAAATTGTAACCTAATATAACTACCTACTGTAGTTACTTCAAGAAGTTATTGTCGTTAGATTCAAAAATATAGATCCATTTGTTGGTATTGATCATATTTTCTTCAGGGTCGTCACCTCATGTCATGGGTTGGCAGGAAAGTGACGGGCAAATTTGCTCTGCAAAAATAATTTTTACCCCCTCAATACAGCGTATTTCATAGTTTATTGGTAAACCCCCAATACCCCCTCAAGTGACGTCCCTGATATTCTTTACGTCTAACCGTAGATGCCTATATGTGATTTCCTATCCATGACAAAAGATATCTAGTGCTCTATAAACTAATAAATATACAGAAATTCTCATTTGCAATCCTTGTGTTGCAAACCGTTGTCCAGCCAAGTTACTTAAATATCCGAGTATTTTGACTATACTTAAGTCAGAGTAGTCTAGAAAAGTTTTTATCTATTGATATAATTTAAAACTTTTTTATATACGTACAAAATTGGATTTTAACAGACTTAGAGTATTACTTGAAATAAAAAAATTGTAGCTTATAGATCGCATAGCTAATAGTCTCGAATATAAAGATCAAGCTAAAGGTATAATTTCAAGTATATTTTACTTCTCCTGCGCAATTCTGTTCTGCATTCTATTACAGCTCTTCACACTTTTGTTAATTAATTATTAATAAGCATTGGCCTATTGCACTTTTATTACTCAGTTGCAGAAACTGCAGTGAATTTGTACCAACTGAAACAATAGTGTCCTATTCTATCAAATGTACATGCATGACTTATGACATCCGTCTCACCATCAAGATTTTCTTCATGGAAAAATCAAGTTATGGGGGACTAATTTAGTTTTTTAAGTCTTTTGAAGAAAAGACAGCTGTCGGTTGACTTTATGAGAGTAATTTTCATTTCTGTCGTCGTTGTCAAAAAGAAGGTAGGACATATCTAGTGTACTGCAGGTCGAAATAGAAAATAAGCCGTCATTTCTGGAAAATTTGTTCTTTTCTTTGTAATGGTTATAGCATGATATTTCAAGCAAGGATAGAAAAGTCACTTCATTAATACAGAGCTAAACATCAAGTATTATGCTATCGATACAATACTGTCGTTCCGTAATGAACCTCGTCGAAGCTTATATGGGAAACTTTAGCGGCAATTTGACATGCACCTTAGGTGAATTCGCACTTATCCACAGCTAAGTATGCTTTGAATTGAGTCATTTCTTTAAAAGTTGTTTCTTCAAACAACAATGCTGGTCTTAAAGACGTTATACATTCTGTTCATCGTTGAATTATTTACTTTTTTGACTGTCTCGGGTGACACTATGATTGAGACTTCGTTGGTCAAGAAATGGGCTTACGATATCAAGTCATTTGTTAAACTGCTTGCAAGAAAAGGGCTTCGTTTAGATCGTGTACAAAAGATATACGATACCATCAGTTACTCCATCGAGGAAAAAAATGGAATGCATGTACTTGAAAAAGCAAAAGAAAGGCTCGCTGGATTTTTCTCAAAGAAAGAATTTATAGTTAAGGTAACCAACTTCTCTGTTTTTTCAATTATTTTAAACTGCAGCGCTAAAGTGGTGACTTCATGACTACAGTCAAAACAGTGAACTTGAGTACTATTCGCAAACGCTTCATATTGTTGAACCTATAAGGTATTCTTTGATGGTCTTCTGCGCAGGTGCCTGGCAGAGGTAGATATGGTAGTCGTATGGCAACAACAGAATTTAAATTTATCTTAAATTTCCTCCTGAGGTTCCAGCCAAAGTATCGCAGCTTGAAAACGTAATAGCTTTCCTTCTGAGCTAAGCAACTGAACAGCGAAGGCTCAAGAGACTCCTTAACGGGTTGTATGTCTGTTGCCGCTCACGTTTACAATCCAGGTTTTGTACCTACTATATTCCTGCCAATTTACACTTGTACAGGCTTCAGTTAGAGGTAGAAAGAGGTCTTTTAATGAGAAAAGAATTGAAGTTATGATGATACTCCACTTTGACTTCTACCTAGGCTCTTTTAACTTGAAACCTGACACTTCGAAGCTCGATTGATTAACAGACCTATTCAAAAGATTATTTACCATTCATGTGATAGCCAAATCATGCAAGTCTATTGGTGACTGGGATTTCTAGTGTATTTGCACGTACAAGGCATCAATTAATCGACATTTGTATGGTGATCAATGCTTGCCAGTCTGTGCTTGTCTCTTCTTTGACGTCTTCCTCTCTGTTTAGTCGTTCAGCTCTCTTGACAATTATTCTGTTTTGAGGTTTTTATAAAGGATGTGATCATTCATTAGTTTTGCCAATTTATGTTACTTTCTATCTTCTGGTTGTTGAAAGTCGTCCATTAATCACTTATCACTATTGCTCAAGTAATGATGCATAGCTTTTGTAATTAAAACATTCCTTGTACATCACTGGTATAGGTTTTACCTTAACACATTTGGAAATCTTTTTTTTGAATATTAAATCGATCAGCTACGAAATCCCACACTTCTCACTATCAGCTTTGTCTTGCTTTGCTTAGTCTCACTCGGAAATGCTACTTTATGTAAAAGAGGCCAATAATGGTCTCTCTTCTTTAGCTTTGACTTTCGTAATTTGGGACAAAGAAAGTGAAGGAAGTTGCAGCAGCATTCTTTGAGTACTCGAATAAGTTACATGCACCCATACTTTAATTATCCTATCCCCATACATAAATTACTTTCATTAACTGATAAAGTTCCTATTTAATGATCCACGAAGGCAAGTATCTGTAACCCCTGTATACACTTTTTATCAAATTTCTCATTTGCAGGAACTGGCAAAGAAAGCAGAGAGTTACCATGATTTATATCGATCACAGTCACCTGAAATGCAAACATTGTTAGATGCTTCAAAAGCAGCATTGATGTTAAATGATATCGACAAGATATATTTTTCTGATGCCGATCTTCCAGAGAGATTTCCAACAGAGATGACATACAAAAGGTACAAAAAATTGACTTCACCAAAACACATTAATTTGTATGTCAAAATATCAATTAAGGGTAGCTTTTAAAAGCTTAGAAGAATTGTGGAGTTTTCTTGCTGTATTAAGGTAATTTAAATTATCTAAAATTTACGTTGGCAAAAAGACAGGCTTTTATTGATACAGAATGCGCTATTTTTATAAACTTTAATTGTTTGTTTATTTAGATTAGCATAGTTATCCTTAAGTGAAAATCAATTTGCCGATTTATATGGTAGAAAGGACATTCTACCTGATGTCATTGATTTCTGAAAATAGTTAAAAGCTTTATGTGATAAGACATTCGAAGCTAAAGAAATAAAACTATTGCATGAGCTTGAATATCTATTACCTGGTAACAAGGTCTCGGCTGGGTTTTTTCTCACAAAGTGAAGTATTTCTTAACTACACAGGCAAAAGTGTTTCTTGAGAATTAAAAATCATAGTTTTAACGTTAAAGAGAGCTATGCAAATATCAAATATATACCCTGGTACATATATAGAACCGTTATCTCCTAGTCACCTCCTCAAGAAAACATCTGCATTTGTTTTAATCGTACGGTAGACAGACGATGGCACATGTCAAGGAGCAGCGTGGCCAGAGGAAATAAAGTAAAGGAGCCAAGAATTTGGGGAGTTTGGATGCCTTGCCGTCATCAAAATTTTTAAAGCCCATTCCTTTGCTTTAGCCTCAAATCAAGGTAATCTATATGACGTGCAGCTGGAGGACAACATGCAGCCTGGCCAGCATGTAGCTGGAGGCGATTACATAGATGTAGCAAAAAAGTTTGATTATTGTTTATGGATACTGGGTTCTTAATTAACACCTTGCTATCAAAAGAGCTGCTTTGCAGGGTTTTAGAGCAAAAGTAAGGTGCTAAGTACACAATATGTATATACACGTTAATAACAAATACCAGACTTTCTGTTTTGGTTCCTTCAAAGTTCGTGGAGAATAAAGTTTGGTGTAATTATTCAACAGTATATTCGACAGTGTTTTTGCATGCTGAAGCTGAAGATTAAGACCGCAATGATTTGATATTTGCAACAGTGCATTACATAGTGATGTTCTACAGACATTATTTACAATTTCATATATCAAAATGTGTGAAAAGATAACCCATTGACAAACACTATCTCCAGGTACAGTACGTCCCCGACAATTGACCTTAGTTATAAAAGTACCGTATCGTTCATAAAAGTATCATCAGTACTTTCATAAAGTATTTGCCTGCAGTCCCTTGTCGTAATTTGCAAACATCCTTCCAATGGATCACTTGTAAATTGACCTAACAAGACATAGTTACTACATCGACTTAACAAGTACATTGCTAAATCCACGATATATATAGAGAGTTGTTCCTGTGTCCTCGGTCAGCTGTAACTCACATAGGTTAGGGTGAACAGGTACCCATACCTTCAGCCATCTTGGCAAGCTCGAGAAGAAAATCACGTCAGGCATTCTGAGCTGCTCTAATGGGATCATGGAAACGAATATCAGCATGCAAACTCTTCATGTTACATATCTTTCATAACTTAATGAGTTTAGAAAGAAACATTGTACCATCAAACAGTTTCTATTTCAGAACGAGTTTCTAATGCTTTCACTGTCTAATCACAGAACACCTTAAGACACGTTGATACATTCTGTCGTTCAATGGGATCAGGGAAAACAGCAACATTTGTAAATTTTGATCGTGATTTGGCGTAAGTAGCAATAGTATGAATTCGATTTTTTGATTGGGAAGAAATAGTGCATTTTATGAAAACCTTCAAAAGTTAAATCCTTATGCACTTTGAGTAGGAAGCATGGAATAGCTGTTCCTGTTTCAAATTCTGAGGACTGAAAGACTAATAACTCAGAAGAATGTAGATAGGAAACAATACTAACCTCACCAAGGTTAAGTTTGCCACTGAGAGCCTATTCACAAAGAGAACGAAATCCAGCTATTTTGTCCTGTTGCAAGAATTCATCCAGCTGGTCAGGAAGCACATTTCTGGTTGAGGAGCATGACTTTGTTGTTGTCCTTGCTGGTATTGGTGTTGTTTCGAGTTAGACATGGTCTCACACAAGTAAAGACAGAAAGAGGATGACAAGCTCCTTTTAATCCAAATGCTGTCACTGTCTCATAACCACATAGAAAATGCCTCTTACAGACAACAGTATGTTTTGAATCTGGCGAATTATCATGTGGAATCACTTTCAACCATCTTTCTCTCTCCTCCTCCTCAGTAGACAGTCGAAATACTCATTACTTATTAGCAGCATCATAATTTCGATTACAATTGATAACACAACACTTCCGAGGCAATTTTAAAACAAAGAGATAATGTACCAGATTAGCTGTAGCCTATGACTTAAATACTTCAAAACGACTGGAAAAACTGAGTGCCAGGTGGTAGACTAATGCACACAAAATTGTGTAAACGTAGCTTATACCTGTACGTTTCACAATACCATAACATTTCTCAATCCATTTATTGATAGATTAGTTTAAAACTGCTGTTTATGACATAAACATAAAAACCAAAAGATAATTACTACATACCCGGCTCTTTTAACTGAAGGCTGAATCATCTACCCATTTGTCATTTCTTTGTATACTCCTTTTTCATCCTGTGCATTTCAAGTTATTCCTCTAGTCTGTCTGTGATAACCTGAATGCAGCACCTTCTCTATGAAAAACGCACAGTAGATGCTACAAAACAGGCTGTGCATTGCAGACAGACTCACTCAAAACCTCCATGAGGTTTAGCAATTTAGATTTCTTGGTACCAAGTATTGATTTCAACATAAACGGCAATCATACAGTACAGGTAAACGGGGTCACGAAATCCATACTTTGGGGTAATGCATCTAAAGTTTTGTATAAAAATTATCTGAGAGCAACCATTGCCTCTAGCTCTGAACTCCAGCTGCATATTGACCAGGCCTGTTATATAGATCGCCCTGCATAGACTGGATCTCCTGATACCATGCTTGCCACTAGCTATAAGGAACTTTCACGACAATTACCCTATAAAGCAGAGTGCTGAAGTAATCCATCTTCTACTGAAAGTGGTAGGGGAAATTGCCCCCACATACCTCCACATGGTCATACCACTGAGTTTAGGTCGTACATGTATTTCAGTAAGGAGTGGCATATTAAGATAAGCGCAATTGGCTTAAATTTTAGTGTTTTACGAAATTTTCTCCGTCTTTTAGCAAATATCAAAGAAAAGTTAGCATGGGACAGAGTATGGTTAAAATCTCGGATCAAGTGGACAGGCATCATTCAACTATTCAAGATACTGTTCTGTGGTCTTCTAAACTTGACACTGCATTTAAAAAGCATTACGCTGATGATCCAAATGTATTGTAAGTTGTAATATTTACACGCCTTCATTTTATTTTTGGCTAGTGCAGTAAATAAATAGTGTATAGGTATTCTCTCTTCTATTATGTTAAGCAATTATAAGCAGAGGAAGCATCGTTTCATTGCAAGTGTCTTACTTGACACCTCTAAACATACCAAGGTTTCCATATTGGTATCGCAGATGCTATCCAATCAGATTTCATTAGTATCATGAGTGCTACGTATTGCACCATTGCTGTGTTAGCATTCACTACTAAAGGTAAAACTGCAGCAGCCGACGCGTATACACAAGTGTGCTTCCTCTGTCCTTTTTTATCAAATATAGAATTTAAACAATACTTTTGCGGTAAAAAACCTCAAGGAAATTCTAAGGCAACTTCAAAGCAATTTTACGATTGTGTATGGTACGAAAACGTAACAAAGGAAAAGTCATTCACAGTCTAGAAATACAGGCAAAGGTACAAGAATTAGACGAAGTCAGTGCTTACAAATAGTTAGGAAGCTGCCTTTCACAGGATGGAAGATGCCTAGATAAAGTGAAAAGAAGAATTGGAATAGCAAAATCGAAATTCTGGGAAAATAAAGAGCTTCTTAGAAGAAATGCCAAGAAGAATCTTAAGCTGAGAATGCTGAAGTCCATGGTATTTACAGTTGCCAGCTATGGATCTGAATCTTGGACATTCTTTAAAACAGATTAAACAGCATTTGAATGTCTTCGAAATGTGATGCCACAGACATGTGATCAAGATTAGCTGGACAAGGAGATTCTCTTATGCAGAGGTAGTAGAGCGTCTCAGCATCAAAAGAGGACTGGTGAGAGGCATCATCAAAAGAAAGACGAGTTACGCTGGCCATGTTATTAGGGGCAGTGCTGGTGAATTACCCTTACTGGTAACAGAAGGAATGATCGCTGGGAAGAAAGTTCCAGGCAAGCACAGAAGAACTTGAATAAATGACATAGCAAAATGGATTGGCATAACATTGTACTACAAGATAAAGAGAACAGCAGAAAATAGAAAACGCTAGAGAACCATACCTGCCAACCCTTGTTTCGAGGACGGCAGTGATTGATCGATCGATTGATTGATTGACTGGTTGATTGATTGATTGATTGATTGATGGTACGACATTCGCTTCTTAAATTCGTCTTAAATTCGAAATACTATGCCGCCTTCTCTAGAAGCAAGTCTCAGTATATGAAAAATCTCAGTTTTGCTATCTATATGGGGTCAAGCAGATCATGCATAAAACTGTCTTTTTGTCTGTCTTTTTGTCTGAGATTAACTTCTTGCTTCATTTTGCCATTGCTTGAAATTATTGTAAAGTGGCACCCAAGTCCTTGACAATATTGGAACATATTGTCTTTTTCAACACTTTATTTCAACTGCACAAGAACATCCAAGTTAATCAAAAAGACATCTGAGGTACATCAGAAAGCTTTTAAAGAGAGTAAGCGTATCAGTATCAAATTTCAGATACCTTAAAATAGACCAAAACATATCAATAACTTCATGTCCCTTGGCGGTTTCTGTTATAGAGAGCATTGAATGATCTTCGGAATTCGGTCAGACTGGGGATAAATTTCATTGACTTAAAATATATTACGTGAAAGAGAAAGTATCTAAAGTATTCCTTAGTTAAGTTGAAATAATTTTGATTACTGGCATTATATCACGGTGCAATAAACGGGCCGCGTAGAAACCTGGAATGAAGTCATGAATATAAAGGACAAAAACAATGTGATTAGTTTGTTGTCTTCTGAGTGTAAACCTGCTATAAATTTACAAGCTTAAATAAAGGATTTTATTAATGGTACAGTCAAAATGTGCTTATTATATGACCTCCTGTGTTTTCCATTGGTACTTTTAAGGCTAATTTGTAAACAATTGTAAGATTTTCTCCAAGTTCTTTCAGTAGGCAATGCAAAAGTGTGAAGTAGTTAGTTCGTACCACTGGAAGTAAGTAGCAATAATAAGAATAAGCTAGCAGGTAGCTATACAAATACACCTAATCACACCTAGGGACTAGCCTTGCACATGTAGAGGTCAAGAATCAACTGTCGTTAAGAGACATTAAGATTTTTTGGACCCGGAAAGCTTAAGATATAAAACTTCATCAACATTAAAGCATGCGCGTCAAAAGTATGAAACAAAACTCACTTTTTCTTAAAATTAACCAGCTACCTTTTACTGCATTGTATCTGGTTCTATTTTTCAAAGATGGCTGTACTTTGCATCACGGTTTGGAATCTATCGCAGTTACCCTGGAATCAGTTGGGAGTTAAATTTTATTGGATTTCCAGTTGATTTTGATCCTCGTGTACGACCTTGGTACGTCTCGACAATTTCTGGCCCCAAAGATGTTGTGATTATCCTTGACAGTAGTTTATCGATGGAGGGGAGAAGACTGCAGATGGCCAAAGCCATTACACGAACCGTGCTTAGTACATTAACAAGAGATGATCATGTGACTGTTATCTCTGGAAGAGCCAGCCACTGGGACAGGAAAGGAAGGTAAGAACGATCGAAAATAATTAACTCAAAGAAACAATAAAATTTCATTAATGATAACGTAATGAGCTTTATATACTTTACTTCACTAATCACCATTTAGAATCACCAGTTTCAATTTCGGAGTTGATGGATTCCTTTTGTTATCTTTTATTTGTTGTGAGTTGCTTCGTCTTAGTTTGCCATCTATTTAAATGAAAAATAGAGGCTTGCATGTCCAGATTTCATTATTTAGGCCGGTGGAGTATTTTTCTTGACAAAGTAGCAAACGCTGTTAGATAATATCTTTCTAACAAAAGTAACCTTAATTTCTACCCAATATTTTCTATGCAGATGGCATGAGTATACTACAGATGTTTTGAGCTGTAACGAAAAGAGTTTATTACCTGCCGATATCTCACACAAGAAAGATCTACTAATGCGACTTGATAGCCTTCAAGCCGGCGGAACAAGCGAAGTACAGTGAGTAACGCAGATTGTATTACAGTAACATCATATTATATTATATTTAAGTTAACAACATATTTAACTTGTGTATCTGCCGTTATTAACAGTAGTTATCGCAGGTCCAGTATTTAAAGAAAATGTCAAAGACTTTTAGAATCAAAAACTGGATCAAACAAAGTAATCATACCACGTGAGCAAAACTGATATGCGTGAACATTGCAAAGTGGCTTGATTCTATTCTTATCACATTTTAGCATAACAATAAGATTACTTACCGTTATAATTGGATCATTGAAAACTTTCTATGTCATATAATTGCAGTAATAGTATTTCAAATGTTACTGGAAAATGGGACTGAATCTATCTGAACAGCAGTCTGGACCAATTTCACTCAGTATACTGACCTGTTGAGATTTAGTAGAGTCAGTGAGCAGACTTAAACCCATAACCTCACGGCGGAAGCACTTTAGCCATTTGACGATTCTAGGTTTGATATGATTCAATTTAAGGTTATCTTTGTATGACAGTAATTTGGTTTTACTATAGTAATGTTTGCACAGCATGAAATAATTTCTGGGAGGTAGGCAAGCTCTCATCACTTCCATGGTTCCTCCTAATTCTACACTTTCCGTAATAGTTATGATACTGAAAGTTTTAGTTTTCTACTAGTATTGAATAACACTTTCCTCAAATCAATACATGTTGTAAATTTATGTAAAATGTTTGAAATACACGAATTCCTAAGTTAACAATATTTGCAAATGTAAGATTATTCCACCTAGTATAACTGTTTGTGCAATAATTCTTTCAGTCAGATCGATAACTTGAATGCATAGTTCAAGCCAAAAATAATGCATTTGCGTGCATGTACGTGACGCTCATTGCTTCGTTAAAAGGTATATTTACTCAGCTGAAAAGAGGAGATGTCGCCTTTCATGCCCTAATCTAACTATCTTGTTTACTAATCTTTGCTCTTGTAGTTGACATAACTCCAGCGGCAGCTATCATGAAAATAAAAGTCGTCTTGAAAATTGGCGACGTTGCTCTAAAACATACTTAAAAGCATTTTTCGTCTGACGCTTAAGGGAAAGTACATGTATATGGCAATCTATTTATACAAAACATTTATCAAGGGTAGCCAATCATAAACAAGAAAGGAAACAAAGAAAGAGAAAATGAAAAAAAAAAATTATTGGGAGAGTCCAAGTGAAAAAACGAACTCATTTTGCCTACAGAGTACTGGCTTTCTTGTTTTAATGTAGACAGACTCCAATACACTTAGATGAAAAGACGATCTAGCTGTGCCAATTATCCGAAAATT
>JANTCA010070016.1:0-15619 GCA_024741275.1 Chironex yamaguchii
TATCTATCTATCTATCTATCTATCTATCTATCTATCTATCTATCTATCTATCTATCTATCTATCTATCTATCTATTCCAATAACAAACCAAAAAATACCTGATACATGACATCTAATTACTGAGTTACACTACTGCTTGCACCCAATCACGAACAGCCAAGGTATTAGTCTGACAATTGGTGATATTAACATACATCACATACCACTGTAATAAAACTTAGTCAAAGGATAGCAAAATCAAATTGGTAGCTACATCAAGCTTTTGTTGGGGAATCTCCGATGTGTTTTCCCTCCTTACTTTACAAAGAAACTAAACACATGAATTAGACTTCGAAAGTGAAACTGATGGAAGACCAAGTCACTTAAAAAAATTATAGTTCAGAGGCAGTATACAGAATTTTTTCGTGGATTTGTGTAGACAAAAAAATAAATACTCCTATTGGCCAGGTTTAGTGATAGGAGACTTATCAATGGTAACTTGTTTAAATTTGTTTGTAAGAAATGTTCAGTCACCCATCCAAGTACAAAGACAAATACCCCTACAAAGGCTATAAAAACTATCACCTATCTTCACTTACTTGTATCCACTCTATTTGGTTATGAAATTAAGAAAGTAGTTTCCTTTAAATCTATAAAGATGTACTTGTACCACTGACTTAAGAGGCAACATACTATGTTCTCATTTAACTGGCACTATTTGGTGATAATGTAGTGGCCAGTGGATGGCCTTGCTATTAGAAACAGGATTTCTAATAGCAAGAATTGCATTTGCAGTCACAGTTTATCCTATAGAAATAGCAAACTGAGTTCAGTGTGCATTGTATGTAAATTTGTAGGGTATATATTGATTGCAAATATTAGCCTTGGAGTAGCACAATGCCTAAACTATAATTAGGGCTGAGTATAAAGTGAAAATACGTGCTGTGCATAATGGATTGTTTTTGGCTGATGTAACCTAGTCTAGAATTGCAGTGATGTTTTTTTGGTCAGCTTTGTGGTGAGCTGTTTATAATTGTTGTCATTCCAATTAACATACAAGTCGTTGTCAATTGAAATTAATATTGGTGATGGATAAGTTGCCATAAGCTTGGATCACTGTAGCAGCATTTTAGGTCTTCGTCTCTGCCACCCTAACAAAGTCGAAGATATCCAATGACTCTCTTTAGTGTTGTGGAGACTTAAGATTCTCAGTTTTAACATAACTGTTTTTATAAGAAACTTATGTCCAGATTTGCCAGACAATATCTTTAAATTTTAAGACCAAATTGCTACCAAATGTTTTTGCCAGTTTCTCTCATTTGAAAAAATGAAACATTCAATAAATCTATACCTTAGTGTGACACATGTTTAAGATACATATCTTGGACAAAGACCTGTCCTCAAAGAAGCTTATAGTTTGTAATATCTTAAACTTCAAAGCCTACACGTTAACTACATCACAATGTAATTCAAGGGCAGCAGAACAAGCCTTGAAGTGGCAGAGGGTGTGTACCTTTGAAGTTGTGATGAAAATCGAGGGTTGAAGTGGTCTAAAGCCCCCAATCTGTTATTTTATGTGTTATCTGTTATTGTGATTTTTATCATGTTCTTGGTACTCCATAAAAGATGCTAACATAATCGTTATGATTAGCTTCAATTTTTTATCTTAATGTGTTTGTATAGATCTATTGGCTATAGGTCTGGTACTTTGGTAAAATTTATAATTTAATGAAATTCTATTTATAAGCAAATCCTATTTGACTTGGATGTTATGTACTTTCTATCAATGTGGATTTTCAAAAATTAAAGGGTGTGGTTTTATGGATGTGGTTATTTGTGGACTTATGGATGTGGCTTTTTTAATACCACTTGATTTTGTCACTGCCATGTGCTACACTCAAAAAGGAACATGTCTTTGAACATATAATGAAAAACTACTTAACTAATGGCCCTTCTTTACTCCTTTATCTTTAATGTGTTTTCATGTACAAATAAAAAGGCCAATACATTGTCCAACTATATTAAAAGATAAAATCCTTGTAACATAGAGAGAGGCGCAGGATTACCTAACACAGTAAATTTTCACTTCGGACTTCACAGCGATCTCTTAAAACTTTTTCATTTTACACCAACAATTTGTACTTTTGCAACACAAATCAATTACAGAAAAATTTGAAAAACTACTTGGAAGAAATGCAACAACCAATAAGAAGACTGGAAAGTGCAAGAAAATAGTAGATTGGTTAGTTCCTGCTGTATACCCAGTAGACTATCAACAACACATACAATAAATCCAAAGAAACATAAAACAACGCCCACCTAAATTCTTTCTCAATAGATAAACAATAAACTCAGACAAATAAATAAAACAAGGCCCACCTAAATACTTCTACAATAGATCAACAATAAATTCCATGAAACATATAAGAATACGCCCACCTAAATACGTTTACACCATGGACAGGACATACAATCAGTGAGGATTTTTAGTAATTTGGTTAAGCTTAAAACCTCAACAATTATGCTTCAAAAAACTTGGCAGGAATAGACAGAAGAAGAGGTGGAATGAAATGGAGGTCTTTTTCAAGCCGAGGAGAATGATAGGCTGTTAGGTATCTCAGTTTCTCTTATGTATACGTTACTGAGGACAGAGAATCATTATGGAATGTCATGTCAGCAGATTGCATCCTTGCAAAAGCTTGTCTGTCTGGTGGAGTCAGTCAAGCAGTGTTGTGCACAAGCCCATAGCTTTAAAGTGATTCATTTGTAGTCTGCTTGATGTCCACAAATGGGCAGTTTCATTACCACTCCTGTTCTCAAAAATGCTTTAGACAAACACCAAGGTGGAAAGATTCACATTTGCTAATGATATTGTTCTGGTTGCTAGTACTCCTATAATAGATTCCAAAATCTATTATAAACTAAGCTATTATAGTTTCTACCTGATGTCAGATGGGTCTAATCAGTAGCAATGTGTGAACAAAGGCAATGATTTACTCCAATCAACAACAACATAGTTTCATAGCCAACAGGAACAAAATTAAAACTGTAACATGGTTTCTGTATCTAGGCAATAAGATCACAAACAATGATGGTAGAAATCTTGACTGCAAATGCTACATTTCTTATGCAACCAGATAAGAGTTTCTTATAGTATCAAGAGAAGAGTTTTCATGGAAAACATGATATACGTTTTTGTGTATGCCTGTGAAACCTGGCTTCTAAAAGCTGAAGAGGAGAAGAAACTGGTTAATTTGGTGCTGGATACTGCATCTGACATATTTAGACTATCGGAAACACTGAGATTATTGGCATAGCTAGAACCTCTTCCAAACTGGTGAATAAAGTCTTGTTGTATGGCTTTAGTCATATATATCGGAAGAATAAATTGTTACCACTTTGCAAAGGAAGTTCTTCTGAACCCAATGAAAACCACATGGAAGAGGCCTTTCTGAAGTGTCAGGTTCACTTGTCACTATCAGTTTTTCAAGGATATTGACCTTTCTGCCATCAAAAACCATTTTTCAGGCAAATTAAAACTAACATGGCTACAAATACTGGTCAACTATGACCAGGATAGTCACCATTTTGTTGTTTTGAACGACAAATTATGCTTCATTTAGCTGGATGCTCATCTGGATGCTGTTATCTGCAGTTGCTGATAGGCTGTAATTGACTGATTGAAAATCCTTCAGGATACAATGACCATCCAAAAACTATGCTTCTAGAGGAATGAGATTCCAACCATCGTTCATGTAAATTAAAAGACATTAAACCTTAGGTCCTGGTCATAGAGAGGGTTAATTGACCAATTTCCGTTTCAATATCATGTATGAGCATCATTCAATAGGTGAATTGTGCAGAAAGACCACGAGCATAGGTCAATGCACACCTGAATGCATTTGAATGAAAGAAAATGATTCTGCTATAGTTGAGAAGCCAGCAAAGGAAAACAGTGGAAAATAAATTTTGAATGTCAAAGCTGTACCCAAAGAAAAATAAAAAGATTTAAAAATCCTTTTTGATTAGAAAGAAAAATTTGCATGATCATATGCTATCAAACAAAAAGTTTATATGACACCTGGCAAGTATGAGCCCCTATTACAGCCTAAAGCCCCAACAATACCAACACCTTCTGTAATAGGGAAAGCAACAGATACAGTGACCTATCTTGCAACAAGTAATATACACACCACTTTCACGGCAATCCATGAAAATAGTGGAACATTTATGAGCAGAATAATCAGAGACAAACAATAAGGTTACCAGATGAAACTGTCAAAAAATAGAAGCTATCCATAGGCTAGCTTTGGCTTTTGCAATTAAATTTATGATAGTCCTTTTCAAATCTATTTGGCTAACAGACATCTCAGTTTCTACTGACCAAATTTAATTAACAAAAATATCAAAACAGTTTCAACATTTCTTCAAAACAAACTGTCGGTAGTCAGGGTAAAATCACATGTACATGTGTAAACTCAATTAACATTTCATTTTCATTTGACTGGAAAACTTTCTTTGAATTTGGCATGGTTCTGGGCTCACATATACTCCTAGAACAGCTGTGTCCTGATTCGGGATGTTTCACCATTGATACCATGTATTTGAGAAACTATGAGAAAAGCCCATCCTTGAACTTTAGAGAACTTTCTAGAACCATTGGTCCTAAAATGACTATCATTATTTTACCCATTTCTAGAACATTATAAATAGTATCATTGTGTCAATGTGGCAGATTCATGCATAACCAAGAATGTTCTAGGCGACATTTGCAATGTATATAAATGGCAGTGTACAACACTTAAGATGTATACAGTTGATTGTAAATGCTCATTAAGAGATTACTATTAACAGTCATGGCTTGTCTCACTGTAACCCTGTGGTCAAGGCACATGCAATTTTGCTATGGCCAGGGATAAAATAGTTGAATAAGCCATAATCACCAGTAAACCAATAAATGCCAAGATTAAAGAAAGAGCAAGTATTGTTACCATTTCTAGTGCAAATAACTCAAGCAAAATTTCATATCATATGTTGTAATTGCTATGCAGTATCAAGATTTAAACTTAAGATCTAGACTGAACAAAAACTTTGTCATTCTTCACCAAAAACGTTGTATCAAACTTTTAAAATGTTATAGCGGCAGAATTACAAAACAAATTTATTCATAGACATAGGAGCAAGGGGGCCAAAGGGCCTGGCCCCTTTACTCTTTCCAAAAATTTAAAAAGTACACTTTTTTCAAAGAAAAATCCCCCTTTTGTAGAAAATCACCTTTTGCAACAGAATTATGATTTTGGTTTTTTCAAAATGTCTGTTTAGATTTCCAAATTTACTTTACAATTGCCCATAGCAGGAAAAGGGCACCATGCAATTGAAACCCTAGAAACTGAAATTAAATGTAATATGTGCTGACAAATTATGTTATTGCGATGCCTCAAGTCCAATCAGAGAACAACGATTAGGAGCCTGATCCCTTATACCAGGTCACTTACTTCCTGAAAATTTCGTCAAAATCCAAGTATAACTTTTTAGTTATCTTGCTAACGAACAAAAAGACAGACAAACCAACCCTGACAAAAAACAAAACCTCCTGGCCGAGGTAACTTGGCTGCAAGTAGTTTGCGAGAGATCACTTAAATTACGCGCAAGCTCAACCCTTAATTATACAGTATAGTACACGACATAAAAGTATTACATGAACGCAAATAGGATGGTGAGTATATACTCAGTCACTCGTCAAGTAGTAAGTACGGAAGTAGATACATCCAAAACAGTAATACTCTCCTTACCAGCTATTTGATGCCATAGTAAGCTTCTATTTACCCCCACTGATTATAATTTTAGCTTACACTAGTGTAACTACTACAAGTAAGTTATGTAAAGCGTTTGCCACATGAATGTGTATCCCAGTGTTCAACACATGTCAAGTATCATAGCAGGACAGCTGATTCAAATACGAAATCACTAAGTTTTCAGTCAAAACTTCGATTTTTGGTTACAACTGTTCTGATGCTGAATCCAGACTAGACTTGTTCCAGAATAGCATAGAAAGATTACTTTGCAAGCTTAGTCGTGATCATGATATATGCATGCTGAAGCAATACACTGTTTATCAACTTCTAGGGTTATCTCCTATCATAATTTAGCCTTTTTTTCAGAAAGAGGTAAGGAGGACAGGAGCTATAGTGACCAAAAACTACTGAACAAAATAAATCAAAGCGCACCTGTGGCGAACTCACGGTCAAGCATTGCTCTCATGATACTACATTTGCTGTAACCTTGCTTTTGTAACTTCTGTTTTCATAAAGTAAACATTTTTATCGAAGATTTACTACATGCCTAGGTTCCTGAGCAACACAGACCTAAAAGTTACAGTTTTGGTTTCATGTAAAATCTCTAATACGAAATAGGGGCGTGGCCCCTGTAACTATATTGGGTCAAACCCAAATCTGAAATTTGTCCCCCTTACCCAACGAAAAGCTCTAACAGCCGCCACTGCCATTGATCCTGATGGGTTCTTCCAATGATGACATGACATACTCCACTCCATTAATGCCAATTGGTTCTCCTCATGATGAGATGATGGGCTGCACTATCAAAGCAATCAAATTTCCACTCAACCAAAAGCACTGTGGTAAAATTGTAGCGTCACTAACAAGTTCACACTCAATCTATTTGGATAACTCCGTCTATTCCTTTTACAAAGGAATTAACCGTGAGTTAAAAAGCAAACGAGGATAAGATGACGATGAATATAAAATTTGGACGGACCTTGTATTAGACATAAAGTCGAAAACAGTGAGTAAGGAAGAGGAATAAGTTGAAGACATCAGCTGAACTCCAGACAGTTGGTTCCGAGTTTTGACGAGGTCTTATTTCTCAGCAATAAATAGTAGTGTTCCAAAGACTACAACACATAAACTCGTGAACAATCGACTCTAACATGGCATGAACAACACTGCACAATCAAAAGCCTGGTCACTGAACACTCAAATTTTAGTTCCTTTCCGATTCAGATTTCATAATTTTCTCTCAGCATCCAGAATTTGATCCCGCCAACCTGTATATATACATAAAGTACAGCTAATAAAGTACAGCACATCCTCGGTTATCGGAACCTTATCCAACATCATCAGTAAAAAGCATGATTTAAGAGTTTTAAATTACCTATATATGCAACCGAGTGATTTTACATGACGGTTTACTGCATAATCATTAAAACTTTCCTCAATCTGAGCACCAAGAAACTTGCGTGAACCTTCCACCCGCGTTTATTCCTTTTTAATGCTGGGGCCATGAGTCCGGTTTGCGGTCTCCTTTGTAATCAACTCAACTTTTTCTGATAGATTGTTCTTTCAGTGCATTGTGTGACAAAAGATTTTACTTTTTAAGGACAAACGTATATTCTACGTTTATCCTAATTTTTGGCTAATCTGAATAGTTAGTTACGCACTTAAGTTTGGGCCATTCGGGTAAATAAGGTTGTATTGCATAACCTTAGATCTTTGTAAGTTTGTCAGTTATTCTCTTCACATCAAACTAGTTTCGTCCCGCTATCATAGCGGACTTGCAAAGAAATTTTCCCAGAACTTAGAGCACTGTTTCGGACAGACTTGATACCCGGACCAAAGTGATCCTTGAATAAAATGCGGACGAATTATGAAAACGCATTTGCCGTAGGAAATTGTACTAGTTAATTCAAATATAAGGCAATTCGGATTATGTGCTCTGACTGTGACGATTAATTATAAACTAATTGTTATGGTTCGTATTTAAGTGTAAAATTGTTTTCCTCCGGTAAGATACAGACCATGTAAGCGTATTAACCAAAAGGCAGACACCCAGTGAGATTAGTAGTGAATCTGGGTTGAACTACTTGGAAACTGTCGATCGTTTTTATCAAGACGTTTACTTAGGCAGGAAAGGCGTTAAATTTTTAGTCATAAGACCCGAGTTCAAAGTGGTTACAAACAGTACTTTACTTTTGACGATTCCAAGTCCGTAAGGTCTGCTAACGTACGAGACGACCTTTGGGAACAGCCAGATAGAGTAACAAGTTCTTTAAGTTGGTTAGATAATGCTTCTCTAATCTCTGGAACGGTGTTGTTTATAACAAATTTCCCGGAAAATATGTTCTTAACCCGCAGCAACATCATTTCATCTCCTAGCTTAAGCGAATAACTGAACTACGTTCCTCGTAAAGGTGGAGGTACTGTTACCTCAGCCCTCCCTCCTTGACATTCATGCCAATATACAGTTGCACTTGAAGACGATCAAGTGCTTGTAAGGCTGGCCGATGCTAGCCTTTGTCAAGTTATACAATGAGTTGCATTTGCAAATTTAGCTCGAAACAGAAAGAACAGATTTTCCTAACAAGATGTACCATATTTGTTTATAGACTGTGCAACTGGACGCTATCATTCTTGCCTCAGACCGTGAACGTCAAAAAATTGGATATGAAAGCACTCGGTGACTCTGTTCTATTGCCAGGAACATCAGACTCCTGTAATTTAGCCGCGTGAAGTATGAAGGATACATGTCTCTAACAGGGACGGATTTACCAGGGGGGTGTAGTTTTGTGTCATCTGGCAAATTTTGTTTGATTCAGTAAATTTTGTTTCATTCGGTAAAAAGCTTTCTTGGTAGCCAGTAGTGATGAAATGATGCCACGTTTCTTCCTAATTTATCTTCTTGTCGAGTCAATTGCATTTTTTTAAAAGAGAGTTGGACTAATTCAAAATATATACAAGTTGTTGAATGCTGTAATTCTGCTTGCGGGTTTGATTCCTTTTAACCTACCAGAAATGCAGACAAAGCTCGAGGTTACAGGACGTTTGCATTGCATTGTCATTTCCATTGTGCAAATTTTTGAAGTTTACTCCAACTGATAAAGGAATTTAAACAACCGACGTCAGGTCCCAGAACTCTTCAAAGCAATGAAAGATGAAAATGTATTGATTTGTATTTTAGAGAATGAACTTGAAAAATCGACTTAGCATGTGCAGCTTGATGTCCGCAAATATCTGGGGAGGCAAACCCTTGCTTTTTGTAGTAGAGGGGACGACTCACGAAAATGTTTTCCATAATGGCAGATACTACACCAGACGTGAGTCACAAGGACCAGGTGTCCAATATGTTCAATATGTAACTGAGGACTTTGAGGTTCTTGAGCGTCTGCTCTAGATCACAGCACTATAAGACAAGAGTGGAGATGTCTTATCCAAGATGGTCATTCATTGCATTAAAGAGCTAAATTTACCAACAAGTGGATTGAGATTCCAGTGCTATAAAACCACTGCATCCATGTCTGGTGTCTACAGATTTGCTCAAACAAAGCATTCTGAGCGTCTGCAAAGGAAAGTTCCATATATTCCATGTCTTGGACATAAATCCAATCTTTGTGTAGAGAGAGCATGCTTGTAATGAATCCCTTCCGGTGCATGATTTCTTTTCTACTCTCTAACAGTTGTACAACTTCATGAATAAAAGTACATATCGCTTTGAAAGATACAAAGATGATGTATGGTGCTGCAGGGTGCATTGCTTTTAAAAATCCTATCGCAAACAAGATGGACCGGAAGAGCTGAAGCAATAAGAGCCGTATGGTCGTGCCATGAACGTTTAATTCATCTGCTTGAAGAAGTCCGATCGTAGAATGAATATGATCATGATGCACATGAATTACCTTTTGGAAAGACTGAAGTCGCTGGAATTCACACTAGGTTTAATTTTCTTCAAGAATGTTATGCTTGCATTGAAACAAGAGGTGATGGAAGTGCAAGAGATCGAGTTTGATCTAGAGAATGGTTTTGACTTGATAAGGCAAACTGCTGAGATACTCGAGAGCATTCGAAGAGATGAAGGAACAATTGATGGAGTTATAGAAACATCCCCTGCTCATTGTCATAAATATGGAATCAATGCCCAAGCAGAGTATTCAATGCGATATAAGCCACAAAGGGTTCCATCAAGGTTTGATGAGAATGTATGTAATGCCACTTTTCACACTTTGAAAGATCATTACCGCATTGAAATGTTCAAGGTCATTGACAGGCTCATAAGAGAGTACAGAGATATCGAGAAACATTAACTGAGTCCTTTGGTCCTCTAAGATACCTCCATCCACAACTGCTCCATAAAGCTACAAAAGATGACTGCATCCTCTTGTGTCAAATGTTTTCCGATGATCTCAAAGATGCTGACCTTCTGCTTCTTGACATCAGATATATGAAAAATGATATTATGCAGACAAATCCAAAGACAATCTGCGATGCAACAAAAGCGTTGGCTGGCAAGAGATGCCTGTATCCCCATCTTGCAAAAGCTTACCAACTTGCCCTTGGTGCACCAGTATCCGTAGCAAGTAATGAGCATTCATTTTCAAGATTAAAGCTGCCGAAGACATATTTGAGGTCAAAAATGTTTGATTTTCCGCTAGACATCCTGATGATCATTGCTTGCGAAAATGATGCAACAGACAGGGTAGACGTTGAAAAGCTTGCCGATAACTGTTCAAAACTTAAAGCGAGAGGAATTGAAGTTTGATAATTTTTTTCCGAATTTACAATTAAAGCTTAGCAAAAGTTGATTCAGTTATTATATAAATAAATACTGTGTAACTTTACGGTTACGGTTGGGAATTTATGTTACAGAAAGCAAAGATTTAAGACATTATAGTTCAAGGGTGTGGAACCAACATCCGATCATTATCTAACACCCCCCCCCACCAATCCTTGCCTCTAAAATCCACCCCTGGTCTCTACACTTGATTGACGAGATCATAAATTTCTGTTTTGTTGTTGTTTTACTTTTATTGTACTAGCGTTTCTAAATGTAGGAGTAAGGTAAGATCTAGATGTACTGAATTGGAGTAAAACTCAGCTTTCTGACCACCTTATTTGATCCTCTTGATATCCGAAGACGTACAATCATGGCAAAACTACCAGAATACAAGCAGCAGTTGTCTGCTGAATACGTAAAGCCTAGGAGACACCCAGTTGTTTTCACTCAGTTGAAAGTGTTGCAAGACCAAAGAGATCTCTTGATTAAAAAGAAACCACATTATAGGTTTTAATGTAGTTTTCTGTAATTTCTTTCGCTTCGAAACATTACACTTAAGTGTCATAGTGTCAGAAATACAATCCTTAACTTATTAGTGGTCTTTGGCTCAAACATAGTTACAAGAATACGACTTAATGAGTTCTCCTTTTTTTATGACCATGGCTCAAAGGAAGGTTGTTTTAGCCTCATAATCAAAACGCTGTCAGATTTACTGGGGTCATCCAAAATCTCGTATTATGTGTACAACTGGTGTGAAAAGGTGATGTACTCGGAGCAAAAAACGGTAGTTTGACGATTTGGCCCTTGAAAATCGTGAAAGAGAGAATCTTTTTGGAAAGAGTGAATCAAGGAAAGAAAGTCCTAGCCTAAACCCAACTGGATCAACCTCTCCAAACCAGACAAGCCAGGCCAGGGAGAGACTGAGAACGTAATACTTTTCTATTACAGTTCGTACCTCTAAAGGTTATATTTGAAGATTATGCTTTGCTGTCGACTTCTCAACGGTTTGAAACGAAGATCGAGACTTTTGGGCGAAATTAGAGATGGAATGCCCAGGATTTTTTTCTTTGGCTGCTGTACTACATCTGAACCTGGTAAACGACCAGAAATGAAGGCGTGGACATTGAAGGAATACAATTCTTACGCCGGCCTCTCACTTGACACAATGGAGGTACGACGGCTCCAACCAGATGAAATACTTGTTAAGGTTGTGGCGTCTTCCGTCAATCCTTTGGATGTTTCAATGGCAAATGGTTACGGACGACGAGTGATAAATTCACTTCGCAGTCTTCAAGGTGTCGAAGAATTTCCCCTTGTACTTGGTCGTGATTGCTCGGGCATTGTCGTGCAGCGAGGAAGGAAAGTAAGGAGGTTTGAAATCGGCGAAAGAGTATGGTGTTCACGATGGGTAGTCGGACAGGGTACCCATGCTCAGTACGTACCTGTTAAAGTTAGTGAGGCAGCACTGAAGCCAACAAACTTGTCACACACTGATGCAGCCAGTCTACCATTTGTTGCTTGTACAGTCTGGCCTGCTCTTATTAGTCGAGGAGGTTTGTCAACTATGAAACCTGGTAAAAGTGTACTCATACTTGGAGGGAGTGGTGGTGTTGGTACTCTTGCAGTTCAGCTGGCAACTTGCATGGGAGCAGTTGTAACCACGACGTGCCGGGGAAGGTTTAGAACTCTGATGGAAACTCTTGGTGCTGAATATGTTTATGATTATGAAAATAAGTCACATATTATGGACTTGAAGGAAAATGAGCCATATGATATTATTCTGGATTGCCGTGGAGGTATTCAAGATAACTCTTATCACCAGCTGCTAGCTAATGATCCAGCAGCAACTTACATATCTCTTACTTCCCCGGTTCTTAAATCTACTGATGATGATGGGTTTTTGTGTGGAGTTGCCAATACAACAGCAAATTTTGTGAGCTTAAACAGAAACTTTTTAACAGGTAATGGTGTCTATAGCTGGGGCTTTTATTTCCCAAGTGGAGGAATCCTGGAGTATATGAGAAAACTAGTTGAAAGAGATAAAATTGTGCCTATAATTGACAGTATTTATTCATTTTCTGAGACTGATTTAGCATACAAGAGACTTGATTCAGGAGATGTCAGAGGCAAAGTTGTAATTTCCATGGAAACTTAATTTGTGGATAAACAAGCTGACAATGTCAGATTCAGAATAATTTTAATACTTTGTTTTTATAAAGAAAATTGTCAGAACAACAACAAAGTATCTGTTGGTGCTACGAGTCAGTCTTCATTGTGTAAATGTTGTAAACTTGTTTCGTAGGAATACATGGCAATGGTGTGAACTGTAACCCATTTTCTTCACTCACTGTACATTTTGAAAGGTGACTAGTTTGACTGATTGATTAAGTGAATTGCTAATTGACATTAAACAGAAAAAACATTTTAAGTGAAGTATGAGTGATATAATTAGTAGCAACCTGATCATTCTTTTCTGTGTATCCTCTCCCCATGTTTGCTTGGTCTGCTTCATTTTAAAAGTTAAAAAGTTTATTATATAGGTTCAGACCATTATCTTTAGATCCAGTGTTATTTAGTTTATGTTTATTGGTTTGGTAAATCCAGCATCTATTCCATTTCACATTATGCAATTGTGTTGTGTGATAATTTAACTTGTAATTGAATTGCATTGCCCTGAGGTACAGTGTTTGTTTCATGTAACCTTGATATTTTGATTATTTGTGAAACTTATCAGGGAGTTTATATAGCATGTCCCATGACAAGAAAATGAAGTATATGTATAAAAGCTACATTGTTTTTTATAAAGTTTTATATAATGCCAATAGCTAACTTTTTACTTGATTATAAAGCATTTTTGAAAACTGGCTGTAGCATCCATTGCCTTGAGCATACATTTAAAAGGAGTGAATACGTGGATCAAGGTTGATGTACTTTATATAAAATTAACCATTAACATATTCTGATTAAATACTAGAAAATTGAACGCTTTCATTGGTAAGACTTTGATTCAATGGTACTATTGTGTACTAAACAAGCAAGCAGAGTGTTGGGACAGTACACAGCATTTACACAATATAGTATACTTTGAATACTCAGTGTTCTGTCTGTGTCATATTGCAGGCTTAGACTTACCTTAAGAATGTATGTGTAACTTATTTTTGTTGCTTCTGGCATTTATAAGTTCAAATTTTATGCCTTTCAATAGTCAGGAGTGTGGATTATGTGGAACATGCACACAAGTGCTTAATTCAGTGTTGGGGTTCTTTTTGTTTTAAAAGACGTTTTTTGTTGAAGTGTTTCAAGGAGACATTCGTATCTCTCATGGTCTGCATGTGTACAGAGTTTTTTTGCTGCTGTAGTCAGTTGTATTGGACAATATAATGTTTCAAAGATAGTTTTTGTCTGAAGATATTGGTGCTTATTTCCAATACTGTTTTGTGATATGGTTGTTTTAAGAATTGACATTATTGGGACTTTGAAATCTCAGAATCGAAATTTTGTTTCCTCCACCATATTGCACAAATAGGAATTTAGTAAATTCTTATACAAAGGAATGGTTTCTTTTTGTACCCCCATCTAGAATGGAATTTGTTCATGCACCTAAAAGAAACAAAAAGTTGGCATAATAAAGGTGTTATTTGAATATACAAGTCATAACTATGCTTCTGATTTTGGGGAAATAAATGGTCAATTCATGATTTTTAGCCTAAATGTAATATGCCAGGATAGTAAAAGACAAGGCAAACAAGTTTAAATTCTTCAGCAGTACCATGAATTGCACATTTTAGGCTGATATCATTAGGTTACTATGATAAGACCTCAGCTTTGAATCATTAAATTGCCACCAACCATTTTGACAAGTCTAGAAAAACCTGTCAACTGCATTGCAACTGCAATTCTCAGCTACCATTTTAAAAACGTTCAAAGATACAAAATTGTCAGGTATTTTAGAGACCTTGCTAAGAGTTTTTTGACTGCTTAGCTGCCTTTACTGAATTTCTTAGTCCAGCTTTCTTATGATAAATTGTGCATATATGTTTAATTTGTAAATAATCATTATATAGAGGTTGGTCTTGTGATCATTGCCAATTCTAATTTACTGAGGAAAAGCAGAAACTCGGCTTTAAAAAAATAAGTAATTGGATAAAGATGGATATGGATTTTGTGGATATCACGTTCTATTGATCAGGGTTGAGTTTCCTATGTCAGTATCAAGTGTTTTGTGGTAGAAACTTTTTGTTCTCTTCCACCATATACCAACCCCTCCACTCCAACTTGTTTTGAAAGCACAGTAGAGGTTTATGAGAAGGTAGTTTTTGTTGCAGGGTACAGAATTAAGGACCTAGGGACAGAAAAATGTTAGAATATAATAAAGATAAAGAGCTAAAAAGAAAGAGAATGCAAAGAAAATAAAGAATAGAATATATGTTTCAATACGGATAGAAACATTGCCTAGCCATGGAATTTTCACGTATACAGGACAATTTTAGGCCCCAAATTATTTCCAGATGAATGATTAGTGATCCTTTCTTGAAATGTTTGAGAAAAAACGTGCTCAAGATATCCGTTTTCGAGGCAAATATATTTTGTTTTCCCCAGTTCTCAATTTAACTTAGATTTTGATGATTTATGAAAAGGTTGCCATATATCTATACCCTCCTTTCTGTCGCAAATTTTCAAAACAATTTTCAAGTTTTGGATCACAGAAAGATTGATCAACACAATCATATTTAAATGTATCTCACTTGATATGAGTTTGATGAATAAAATTTGAGAGGGTGGAACCCGTGTTCGACGTCCCGGAGTTCATAATCACAACTTAGCTTCAAAAAAGACTACGCTGTTGACTTCTATATGGAATTGGTACAAATCGATAAATGGATGCCTTGTAGGCACAGTTGTGAAACCAAGCAGTTGTGCATACTTTGCACTTCACGGACAACATGGCGGCAACAGGTGTTTTGATTGCCGTGTTTGTATCTGTTTTGTTTACTGTTAGTAGTGCAAGTTTAAACAAGTTCTATTTACCAAGCCTTCTTGGACTGAATGGAGATGCCAGAAATGTTTTCCAGAACGA